>CM072531.1:22336458-22496564 GCA_036898165.1 Silybum marianum | reverse complement strand
CACTTCCCATCATTCTTAATTCTTTTTCAATAACTTTACTAAGGTCTTGCTTGTAACAACCTATTAAAACATCTTATTTATTGGCTTATTCTAAAAGGAATATATTATTTATGAAATATTTGACATGATTTCCGGTACATGTCGACGAATTGCTTGAGGAAGACCATCTTTTCATTTGCCGGTATTTTCCAATTGTTTATCCTAAACATTAAGACAGATTGGTGAGTTGTGCTTCTTCGATCCTCCTTTTTTTCATTGTGTCTCTATCCGAGATTCAACTTCTTGTTATCAAGACCTTCATTACCCAACCCTTGAGCTATAGGGATTCTAGGAGTACGATAGGGAAGCAACATTGGGGCTTCGACTTACTAATTAATGTCATCTAGTGATATAATGACAACATTGAGTGGCGATGGGTTGTTTGTAGTAGGTTAGAAACAATTCGTTCTTTTTATATCTTGTTTCTATAACCAACATTGAAAGTATATTGAAATCTTACAATTGGGTCAACCAAAGCGGATCGTGGGTTTTGCTTGATCAACTTAATCAATCTGTGTTGTGTTGGAGGTGTGTCTTGATCACTATATTCACTAAAAAATTAGTGGATTTGATGTCAGTACTAACATATTTGTTGGGTTTAGGGCTTGAATGAGCACAACTTTTTTATTCCGGAGTAGGGTCAAACTTTCAAGTGCCCTGCATTTTGCTTGTAAAATCACTTCCCATCATTCTTAGATCTTCTTCAATAACTTTACCAAGGTGTTGCTTGTAACAACCTATTACGACATCTTATTTATTGGCTTATTTTAAAAGGAATATATATTATTTATGAAATATTTTACATGATTTCCGGTACATGTCGATGAATTGGTTGAGGAAGTCCGTCTTTTCATTTGCCGGTTTTTTTCGGTTGTTTATCGTAAACACTAAGACAAATTGTTGAGTTTTGTTTCTTCGATCTACCATTTTTTCATTTCGTCTCTATCCAAGATTCAACGTCTTGTTATCAAGACCTTCGTTACCCAACGCTTGATCTATAGGGATTCTAGGAGTACAATAGGGAAACAACATTGGGGCTTCGACTCACTAATTAATGCAATCTAATAATATGATGACAACTTTGAGTGGCGATGGTTTCTTTGTAGCAGGTTAGAAACAATTCGTTCTTTTTATATCTTGTTTCTATAACCAACTTTGGAAGTATATTGAAATCTTTACAATTGGGTCAACCAAAACAGATCGTGGGTTTTGCTTGATCCACTTAATCAATCTGTGTTGTGTTGGAGGTGTGTCTTGATCTCTATATTCACTCAAAATTTAATCGATTTGATGTCTGTACTAACATATTTGTTGGGTTAAGGGCTTGAATGAGCACAACTTTTTTATTCCGGAGTAAGGTCAAAGTTTCAACTACCCTGCATTTTGCTTGTCAAAACACTTCCCATCATTCTTAGATCTTTTTCAATAACTTTAACAAGGTCTTGCTTGTAAAAACCTATTAAGACATCTAATTTATTGGCATATTCTAAAAGGACATATTATTTACGAAATGTTTTGACATGATTTATGGTACATGTCGATGAATTAGTTGAGGAAGACCATCTTTTCATTTGCCGGTTTTTTTTCCGGTTGTTGACCTAAACATTAAGACAGATTGGTGAGTTGTGTTTCTTCGATCTACCTTTTTTTCATTGTGTCTCTATCCGAGATTCAACGTCTTGTTTTCAAGACCTTCGTTACCCAACCCGTGAGCTATAGGGATTCTAGGAGTACAATAGAGAAGCAACATTGGGTCTTCGACTCACTACTTAATGCAATCTAATAATATGATGACAACTTTGAGTGGCGATGGGTTGTTTGTAGTAGGTTAGAAACAATTCGTTCTTTTTATATCCTATTTGTATACCCAACTTTGGAAGTATATTGAAATATTTACAATTGGGTCAACCAAAACGAATCGTGGGTTTTACTTTATCAACTTAATCAATCTGTGTTGTGTTGCAGGTGTGTCTTGATCTCTATATTCACTAAAAAATTAGTCTATTTGATGTCTGTACTGACTTCTGTGTTGGGTTTAGGGCTTGAATGAGCACAACCTTTTTATTCCGGAGTAGGGTCAAACTTTCAAGTACCCTTTATTTTGCTTGTCAAAACACTTCCCATCATTCTTAATTCTTTTTTCAATAACTTTACTAAGGTCTTGCTTGTAAGAACCTATTAAGACATCTTATTTATTGGCTTATTCTATAAGGAATATATTATTTATGAAATGTTTTAACATGATTTCAGGTACATGTCGATGAATTGGTTGACGAAGACCATCTTTTCATTTGCCGGTTTTTTCCGGTTGTTTATCGTAATCATTAAGATTGGTGAGTAGTATTTTTTTCGATCCTCCTTTTCTTCATTGTATCTCTATCCGAGATTCAATGTCTTGTTATCAAGACCTTCGTTTCCCAACGCTAGAGCTCTAGGGATTCTAGGAGTACGATAGGGAAGCAACATTGGGGCTTCGACTCACAATTTAATGTCATCTAATGATGTGATGACAACTTTGAGTGGCGACGGGTTGTTTGTAGCAGGTTAGAAACAATTCGTTCTTTTTATATCTTGTTTCCATAACCAACTTCGGAAGTATATTGAAATCTTTAAAACTGGGTCAACCAAAACGGATCGTGGGTTTTGCTTGATCAAATTAATCAATCTGTATTGTGTTGGAGGTGTGTCTTGATCTAGATATTCACTCAAAAATTAATCGTTTTGATGTCTGTACTGACATATTTGTTGGGTTTAGGGATTGAATGAGCACAACCTTTCTATTCCGGAGTAGGGTCAAAGTTTTAACTGCCCTGCATTTTGCTTGTCAAAACACTTTCCATCATTCTTAAATCTTTTTCAATAACTTTACTAAGGTCTTGCTTGTAACAACCTGTTAAGACATCTTATTTATTCACTTATTCTAAAAGGAATATAATATTTATGAAATGTTTTGACATGATTTCCGCTACATGTCGATGAATTGGTTGAGGAAGACCATCTTTTCATTTGCCGGTTTTTTCCGGTTGTTTATCCTAAACATTAAGACAGATTGGTGAGTTGTGTTTCTTAGATCTACCATTTCTTCATTGTGACTCTATCCCGAGATTCAACATCTGGTTTTCAACACCTTCGTTACCCAACCTTTGAGCTATAGGGATTTTAGGAGTACAATAGAGAAGCAACATTGGGGCTTCGACTCACTAATTAATGCAATCTAATAATATGATGACAACTTTGAGTGGCGATGGGTTGTTTGTAGCAGGCTAGAAACAATGTGTTCTTTTTATATCTTGTTTCTATAACCAACTTTGGAAGTATAATGAAATCCTTACAATTGGGTCAACCAAAACGGATCGTGGGTTTTGCTTGATCAACTAAATCATTCTGTGTTGTGTTGGAGGTGTGTCTTGATCTCGATATTCACTCAAAAATTAATCGTTTTGATGTCTGTACTGACATATTTGTTGGGTTTAGGGCTTGAATGAGCACAACTTTTTTATTCGGGAGTAGGGTCAAAGTTTTAACTGCCCTGCATTTTGCTTGTCAAAACACTTTCCATCATTCTTAAATCTTTTTCAATAACTTTACTAAGGTCTTGCTTATAACAACCTGTTAAGACATCTTATTTATTCGCTTATTCTAAAAGGAATATAATATTTATGAAATGTTTTGACATGATTTCCGGTACATGTCGATGAATTGGTTGAGGAAGACCATCTTTTCATTTGCCGGTTTTATCCGGTTGTTTATCCTAAACATTAAGACAGATTGGTGAGTTGTGTTTCTTAGATCTACCATTTCTTCATTGTGACTCTATCCCGAGATTCAACATCTTGTTTTCAACACCTTCGTTACCCAACCTTTGAGCTATAGGGATTCTAGGAGTACAATAGAGAAGCAACATTGGGGCTTCGACTCACTAATTAATGCAATCTAATAATATGATGACAACTTTGAGTGGCGATGGGTTGTTTGTAGCAGGTTAGAAACAATGTGTTCTTTTGTATCTTGTTTCTGTAACCATCTTTGGAAGTATATTGAAATCTTTTCAATTGGGTCAACCAAAACGGATCGTGGGTTTTGCTTGATCAAGTTAATCAATATGTGTTGTGTTGGAGGTGTGTCTTGATCTCTATATTCACTCAAAAATTAATCGATTTGATGTCTGTACTGACATATTTGTTGGGTTTAGGGCTTAAATGAGCACAACTTTTTTATTCGGGAGTAGGGTCAAAGTTTTAACTGCCCTGCATTTTGCTTGTCAAAACACTTTCCATCATTCTTAAATCTTTTTCAATAACTTTACTAAGGTCTTGCTTGTAACAACCTGTTAAGACATCTTATTTATTCGCTTATTCTAAAAGGAATATAATATTTATGAAATGTTTTGACATGATTTCCGGTACATGTCGATGAATTGGTTGAGGAAGACCATCTTTTCATTTGCCGGTTTTATCCGGTTGTTTATCCTAAACATTAAGACAGATTGGTGAGTTGTGTTTCTTAGATCTACCATTTCTTCATTGTGACTCTATCCCGAGATTCAACATCTTGTTTTCAATACCTTCGTTACCCAACCTTTGAGCTATAGGGATTCTAGGAGTACAATAGAGAAGCAACATTGGGACTTCGACTCACTAATTAATGCAATCTAATAATATGATGACAACTTTGAGTGGCGATGGGTTGTTTGTAGCAGGTTAGAAACAATGTGTTCTTTTGTATCTTGTTTCTGTAACCATCTTTGGAAGTATATTGAAATCTTTTCAATTGGGTCAACCAAAACGGATCGTGGGTTTTGCTCGATCAAGTTAATCAATATGTGTTGTGTTGGAGGTGTGTCTTGATCTCTATATTCACTCAAAAATTAATCGATTTGATGTCTGTACTGACATATTTGTTGGGTTTAGGGCTTGAATGAGCACAACTTTTTTATTCGGGAGTAGGGTCAAAGTTTTAACTGCCCTGCATTTTTCTTGTCAAAACACTTTCCATCATTCTTAAATCTTTTTCAATAACTTTACTAAGGTCTTGCTTGTAACAACCTGTTAAGACATCTTATTTATTCGCTTATTCTAAAAGGAACATAATATTTATGAAATGTTTTGACATGATTTCCGGTACATGTCGATGAATTGGTTGAGGAAGACCATCTTTTCATTTGCCGGTTTTATCCGGTTGTTTATCCTAAACATTAAGACAGATTGGTGAGTTGTGTTTCTTAGATCTACCATTTCTTCATTGTGACTCTATCCCGAGATTCAACATCTTCTTTTCAACACCTTCGTTACCCAACCATTGAGGTATAGGGATTCTAGGAGTACAATAGAGAAACAACATTGGGGCTTCGACTCACTAATTAATGCAATCTAATAATATGATGACAACTTTGAGTGGCGATGGGTTGTTTGTAGCAGGTTAGAAACAATGTGTTCTTTTGTATCTTGTTTCTGTAACCATCTTTGGAAGTATATTGAAATCTTTTCAATTGGGTCAACCAAAACGGATCGTGGGTTTTGCTTGATCAACTTAATCATTCTGTGTTGTGTTGGAGGTGTGTCTTGATCTCGATATTCACTCAAAAATTAATCGTTTTGATGTCTGTACTGACATATTTGTTGGGTTTAGGGCTTGAATGAGCACAACTTTTTTATTCGGGAGTAGGGTCAAAGTTTTAACTGCCCTGCATTTTGCTTGTCAAAACACTTTCCATCATTCTTAAATCTTTTTCAATAACTTTACTAAGGTCTTGCTTATAACAACCTGTTAAGACATCTTATTTATTCGCTTATTCTAAAAGGAATATAATATTTATGAAATGTTTTGACATGATATCCGGTACATGTCGATGAATTGGTTGAGGAAGACCATCTTTTCATTTGCCGGTTTTATCCGGTTGTTTATCCTAAACATTAAGACAGATTGGTGAGTTGTGTTTCTTAGATCTACCATTTCTTCATTGTGACTCTATCCCGAGATTCAACATCTTGTTTTCAACACCTTCGTTACCCAACCTTTGAGCTATAGGGATTCTAGGAGTACAATAGAGAAGCAACATTGGGGCTTCGACTCACTAATTAATGCAATCTAATAATATGATGACAACTTTGAGTGGCGATGGGTTGTTTGTAGCAGGTTAGAAACAATGTGTTCTTTTGTATCTTGTTTCTGTAACCATCTTTGGAAGTATATTGAAATCTTTTCAATTGGGTCAACCAAAACGGATCGTGGGTTTTGCTTGATCAAGTTAATCAATATGTGTTGTGTTGGAGGTGTGTCTTAATCTCTATATTCACTCAAAAATTAATCGATTTGATGTCTGTACTGACATATTTGTTGGGTTTAGGGCTTAAATGAGCACAACTTTTTTATTCGGGAGTTGGGTCAAAGTTTTAATTGCCCTGCATTTTGCTTGTCAAAACACTTTCCATCATTCTTAATTCTTTTTCAATAACTTTACTAAGGTCTTGCTTGTAACAACCTGTTAAGACATCTTATTTATTCGCTTATTCTAAAAGGAATATAATATTTATGAAATGTTTTGACATGATTTCCGGTACATGTCGATGAATTGGTTGAGGAAGACCATCTTTTCATTTGCCGGTTTTATCCGGTTGTTTATCCTAAACATTAAGACAGATTGGTGAGTTGTGTTTCTTAGATCTACCATTTCTTCATTGTGACTCTATCCCGAGATTCAACATCTTGTTTTCAAGACCTTCGTTTCCCGAGATTCAACACCTTCGTTACCCAACCTTTGAGCTATAGGGATTCTAGGAAAACAATAGAGAAGCAACATTGGGACTTCGACTCACTAATTAATGCAATCTAATAATATGATGACAACTTTGAGTGGCGATGGGTTGTTTGTAGCAGGTTAGAAACAATGTGTTCTTTTGTATCTTGTTTCTGTAACCATCTTTGGAAGTATATTGAAATCTTTTCAATTGGGTCAACCAAAACGGATCGTGGGTTTTGCTCGATCAAGTTAATCAATATGTGTTGTGTTGGAGGTGTGTCTTGATCTCTATATTCACTCAAAAATTAATCGATTTGATGTCTGTACTGACATATTTGTTGGGTTTAGGGCTTGAATGAGCACAACTTTTTTATTCTAGGGGAGTAGGGTTAAACTTTCAACCGC
This sequence comes from Silybum marianum, assembly GCA_036898165.1. Taxonomy (NCBI): domain Eukaryota; kingdom Viridiplantae; phylum Streptophyta; class Magnoliopsida; order Asterales; family Asteraceae; genus Silybum; species Silybum marianum. Next base: position 22,489,381 of record CM072531.1, on the reverse strand, counting down.
CCCGCATTTTTCTTGTCAAAACACTTTCCATCATTCTTAAATCTTTTTCAATAACTTTACTAAGGTCTTGCTTGTAACAACCTGTTAAGACATCTTATTTATTCGCTTATTCTAAAAGGAACATAATATTTATGAAATGTTTTGACATGATTTCCGGTACATGTCGATGAATTGGTTGAGGAAGACCATCTTTTCATTTGCCGGTTTTATCCGGTTGTTTATCCTAAACATTAAGACAGATTGGTGAGTTGTGTTTCTTAGATCTACCTTTTCTTCATTGTGACTCTATCCCGAGATTCAACATCTTCTTTTCAACACCTTCGTTACCCAACCATTGAGGTATAGGGATTCTAGGAGTACAATAGAGAAACAACATTGGGGCTTCGACTCACTAATTAATGCAATCTAATAACATGATGACAACTTTGAGTGGCGATGGGTTGTTTGTAGCAGGTTAGAAACAATTCTTTCTTTTTATATCTTGTGTCTATAACCAACTTTGGAAGTATATTGAAATCCTTACAATAGGGTCAACCAAAACGGATCGTGGGTTTTGCTTGATCAACTTAATCAATATGTGTTGTGTTGGAGGTGTGTCTTGATCTCTATATTTACTCAAAAAATAATCGATTTGATGTCTGTACTGACATATTTGTTGGGTTTAGGGCTTGAATGAGCACAACTTTTTAATTCCGGAGTAGGGTCAAACTTTCAAGTGCCCTGCATTTTGCTTGTAAAATCGCTTCCCATCATTCTTAAATCTTTTTCAATCGCTGTACAAAGGCCTTGCATGTAACAACATATTAAGACACCTTATTTATTGGCTTATTCTAAAAGGAACATAATATTTATGAAATGTTTTGACAATATTTTCGGTACATGTCGATGAATTGGTTGAGGAAGACCATCTTTTTATTTTCCGGTTTTATCCGCTTGTTTATCCTAAACATTAAGACAGATTGGTGAGTTGTGTTTCTTCGATCTACCTCTTCTTCATTGTGACTCTATCCGAGATTCAACATCTTGTTTTCGAGACCTTCATTACCCAACCCTTGAGCTATAGGGATTTTAGGAGTACAATAGAGAAGCAACATTGGGGCTTCGACTCACTAATTAATGCAATCTAATAATATGATGACAACTTTGATTGGCGATGGGTTGTTTGTAGCAGGTTAAAAACAATTCGTTCTTTTTATATCTTGTTTCTATAACCAACTTTGGAAGTATAATGAAATCCTTACAATTGGGTCAACCAAAATGGATCGTGGGTTTTGCTTGATCGACTTAATCATTCTGTGTTGTGTTGGAGGTGTGTCTAGATCTCTATATTCACTCAAAAATTAATCGATTTGATGTCTATACTGACATATTTGTTGGGTTTAGGGCTTGAATTAGCACAACTTTTTTATTCCGGAGTCGGGTCAAACTTTCAAGTGCCCTGTATTTTGCTTGTCAAATCACTTCCCATCATTCTTAAATCTTTTTCAATCGCTTTACAAAGGTCTTGCTTGTAACAACATATTAAGACACCTTATTTATTGGCTTATTCTAAAATGAATATATTATTTATGAAATGTTTTAATATGATTTCCGGTACATGTCGATGAATTGGTTGAGGAAGACCATCTTTTCATTTGCCGGTTTTTTCCGGTTGTTTATCGTAATCATTATGACAGATTGGTGAGTGGTATTTTTTCGATCCTCCTTTTCTTCATTGTATCTCTATCCGATATTCAACGTCTTGTTATCAAGACCTTCGTTTCCCGAGATTCAACACCTTCGTTACCCAACCTTTGAGCTATAGGATTCTAGGAAAACAATAGGGAAGCAACATTGGGGCTTCGACTCACTAATTAATGCAATCTAATAACATGATGACAACTTTGAGTGGCGACGGGTGGTTTGTAGCAGGTTAGAAACAATTCGTTCTTTTTATATCTTGTTTCCATAACCAACTTTGGAAGTATATTGAAATCTTTACAATTGGGTCAACCAAAATGGATCCTAGGTTTTGCTTGATCAAATTAATCAATCTGTGTTGTTATGGAGGTGTGTCTTGATCTCGATATTCACTCAAAAATTAATCGTTTTGATGTCTGTACTGACATATTTGTTGGGTTTAGGGCTTGAATGAGCACAACTTTTTTATTCGGGAGTAGGGTTAAACTTTCAACTGCCCTGCATTTTGCTTGTCAAAACAATTTCCATCATTCTTAAATCTTTTTCAATAAATTTACTAAGGTCTTGCTTGTAACAACCTATTAAGACATCTTATTTATTGGCTTATTCTAAAAGGAATATAATATTTATGAAATGTTTTGACATGATTTCCGGTACATGTTGATGAATTGGTTGAGGAAGACCATCTTTTCATTTGCCGGTTTTTTCCGGGTGTTTATCGTAATCATTAAGACAGATTGGTGAGTGGTATTTTTTCGTTCCTCCTTTTCTTCATTGTATCTCTATCCGATATTCAACGTCTTGTTATCAAGACCTTCGTTTCCCAACCCTAGAGCTATAGAGATTCTAGGAGTACGATAGGGAAGCAACATTGGGGCTTCGACTCACTATTTAATGTCATCTAATGATATGTTGAAAACTTTGAGTGGCGACGGGTGGTTTGTAGCAGGTTAGAAACAATTCGTTCTTTTTATATCTTGTTTCCATAACCAACTTTGGAAGTATATTGAAATCTTTACAATTGGGTCAACCAAAATGGATCCTGGGTTTTGCTTGATCAAATTAATCAATCTGTGTTGTTATGGAGGTGTGTCTTGATCTCGATATTCACTCAAAAATTAATCGTTTTGATGTCTGTACTGACATATTTGTTGGGTTTAGGGCTTGAATGAGCACAACTTTTTTATTCGGGAGTAGGGTTAAACTTTCAACTGCCCTGCATTTTGCTTGTCAAAACAATTTCCATCATTCTTAAATCTTTTTCAATAAATTTACTAAGGTCTTGCTTGTAACAACCTATTAAGACATCTTATTTATTGGCTTATTCTAAAAGGAATATAATATTTATGAAATGTTTTGACATGATTTCCGGTACATGTCGATGAATTGGTTGAGGAACACCATCTTTTCATTTGCCGGTTTTATCCGGTTGTTTATCCTAAACATTAAGACAGATTGTGACTCTATCCCGAGATTCAACATCTTGTTTTCAACACCTTCGTTACCCAACCTTTAAGCTATAGGTATTCTAGGAGTACAATAGAGAATCAACATTGGGGCTTCGACTCACTAATTAATGCAATCTAATAATATGATGACAACTTTGAGTGGCGATGGGTTGTTTGTAGCAGGTTAGAAACAATTCGTTCTTTTTATATCTTGTTTCTACAACCAACTTTGGAAGTATATTGAAATCCTTACAATTGGGTGAACCAAAACGGATCGTGGGTTTTGCTTGATCAACTTAATCAATATGTGTTGTGTTGGAGGTGTGTATTGATCTCTATATTCACTCAAAAATTAATCGATTTGATGTCTGTACTGACATATTTGTTGGGTTTAGGGCTTGAATGAGCACAACTTTTTTATTCCAGAATAGGGTCAAACTTTCAAGTGCCCTGCATTTTGCTTGTAAAATCGCTTCCCATCATTCTTAAATCTTTTTCAATCGCTTTACAAAGGTCTTGCTTGTAACAACCTATTAAGACACCTTATTTATTGGCTTATTCTAAAAGGAACATAATATTTATGAAATGTTTAGACATTATTTCGGTACATGTCGATGAATTGGTTGAGGAAGACCATCTTTTTATTTGCCGGTTTTATCCGGTTGTTTATCCTAAACATTAAGACAGATTGGTGAATTGTGTTTCTTCGATCTACCTTTTCTTCATTGTGACTCTATTCGAGATTCAACATCTTGTTTTCGAGACCTTCATTACCCAACCCTTGAGCTATAGGGATTCTAGGAGTACAATAGAGAAGCAACATTGGGGCTTCGACTCACTAATTAATGCAATCTAATAATATGATGACAACTTTGAGTGGCGATGGGTTGTTTGTAGCAGGTTAGAAACAATTCGTTCTTTTTATATCTTGTTTCTATAACCAACTTTGGAAGTATATTGAAATCATTACAATTGGGTCAACCAAAACGGATCGTGGGTTTTGCTTGATCAACTTAATCAATTTGTGTTGTGTTGGAGGTTTGTCTTGATCTCTATATTCACTCAAAAATTAATCGATTTGATGTCTATACTGACATATTTGTTGGGTTTAGGGCTTGAATGAGCACAACTTTTTTATTCCGGAGTAGGGTCAAACTTTCAAGTGCCCTGCATTTTGCTTGTCAAATCACTTCCCATCATTCTTAAATATTTTTCAATCGCTTTACAAAGGTCTTGCTTGTAAAAACATATTAAGACACCTTATTTATTGGCTTATTCTAAAATGAATATATTATTTATGAAATGTTTTAACATGATTTCCTGTACATGTCGATGAATTGGTTAAGGAAGACCATCTTTTCATTTGCCGGTTTTTTCCGGTTGTTTATCGTAATCATTAAGACAGATTGGTGAGTGGTATTTTTTCGTTCCTCCTTTTCTTCATTGTATCTCTATCCGATATTCAACGTCTTGTTATCAAGACCTTCGTTTCCCAACCCTAGACCTCTTGAGATTCTAGGAGTACGATAGGGAAGCAACATTGGGTCTTCGACTCACTATTTAATGTCATCTAATGATATGTTGAAAATTTTGAGTGGCGACGGGTGGTTTGTAGCAGGTTAGAAACAATTCGTTCTTTTTATATCTTGTTTCCATAACCAACTTTGGAAGTATATTGAAATCTTTACAATTGGGTCAACCAAAATGGATCATGGGTTTTGCTTGATCAAATTAATCAATCTGTGTTGTTATGGAGGTGTGTCTTGATCTCGATATTCACTCAAAAACTAATCGTTTTGATGTCTGTACTGACATATTTGTTGGGTTTAGGGCTTGAATGAGCACCACTTTTTTATTCGGGAGTAGGGTCAAACTTTCAACTGCCCTGCATTTTGCTTGTCAAAACACTTTCCATCATTCTTAAATCTTTTTCAATAAATTTACTAAGGTCTTGCTTGTAACAACCTATTAAGACATCTTATTTATTGGCTTATTCTAAAAGGAATATAATATTTATGAAATGTTTTGACATGATTTCCGGTACATGTCGATGAATTGGTTGAGGAAGACCATCTTTTCATTTGCCGGTTTTATCCGGTTGTTTATCCTAAACATTAAGACAGATTGGTGAGTTGTGTTTCGTCGATCTACCTTTTTCTTCATTGTGACTCTATCCCGAGATTCAACATCTTGTTTTCAACACCTTCGTTACCCAACCTTTAAGCTATAGGGATTCTAGGAGTACAATAGAGAATCAACATTGGGGCTTCGACTCACTAATTAATGCAATCTAATAATATGATGACAACTTTGAGTGGCGATGGGTTGTTTGTAGCAAGTTAGAAGCAATTCGTTCTTTTTATATCTTGTTTTATAACCAACTTTGGAAGTATATTGAAATCTTTACAATTGGGTCAACGAAAACGGATCGTGGGTGTTTCTTGATCAACTTAATCAATATGTGTTGTGTTGGAGGTGTGTATTGATCTCTATATTCAATCAAAAATTAATCGATTTGATGTCTGTACTGACATATTTGTTGGGTTTAGGGCTTGAATGAGCACAACTTTTTTATTCCGGAATAGGGTCAAACTTTCAAGTGCCCTGCATTTTGCTTGTAAAATCGCTTCCCATCATTCTTAAATCTTTTTCAATCGCTTTACAAAGGTCTTGCTTGTAACAACCTATTAAGACACCTTATTTATTGGCTTATTCTAAAAGGAACATAATATTTATGAAATGTTTTGACATTATTTCGGTACATGTCGATGAATTGGTTGAGGAAGACCATCTTTTTATTTGTCGGTTTTATCCGGTTGTTTATCCTAAACATTAAGACAGATTGGTGAGTTGTGTTTCTTCGATCTACCTTTTCTTCATTGTGACTCTATTCGAGATTCAACATCTTGTTTTCGAGACCTTCATTACCCAACCCTTGAGCTATAGGGATTCTAGGAGTACAATAGAGAAGCAACATTGGGGCTTCGACTCACTAATTAATGCAATCTAATAATATGATGACAACTTTGAGTGGCGATGGGTTGTTTGTAGCAGGTTAGAAACAATTCGTTCTTTTTATATCTTGTTTCTATAACCAACTTTGGAAGTATATTGAAATCCTTACAATTGGGTCAACCAAAACGGATCGTGGGTTTTGCTTGATCAACTTAATCAATTTGTGTTGTGTTGGAGGTTTGTCTTGATCTCTATATTCACTCAAAAATTAATCGATTTGATGTCTGTACTGACATATTTGTTGGGTTTAGGGCTTGAATTTGCACAACTTTTTTATTCCGGAGTAGGGTCAAACTTTCAAGTGCCCTGCATTTTGCTTGTCAAATCACTTCCCATCACTCTTAAATATTTTTCAATCGCTTTACAAAGGTCTTGCTTGTAAAAACATATTAAGACAGCTTATTTATTGGCTTATTCTAAAATGAATATCTTATTTATGAAATGTTTTAATATGATTTCAGGTACATGTCGATGAATTGGTAGAGGAAGACCATCTTTTCATTCGCCGGTTTTTTCCGGTTGGTTATCGTAATCATTAAAACAAATTGGTGAGTGGTATTTTTTCGTTCCTCCTTTTCATCATTGTATCTCTATCCGATATTCAACGTCTTGTTATCAAGACCTTCGTTTCCCAAACCTAGACCTCTTGAGATTCTAGGAGTACGATAGGGAAGCAACATTGGGTCTTCGACTCACTATTTAATGTCATCTAATGATATGTTGAAAACTTTGAGTGGCGACGGGTGGTTTGTAGCAGGTTAGAAACAATTCGTTCTTTTTATATCTTGTTTCCATAACCAACTTTGGAAGTATATTGAAATCTTTACAATTGGGTCAACCAAAATGGATCATGGGTTTTGCTTGATCAAATTAATCAATCTGTGTTGTTATGGAGGTGTGTCTTGATCTCGATATTCACTCAAAAATTAATTGTTTTGATGTCTGTACTGACATATTTGTTGGGTTTAGGGCTTGAATGAGCACCACTTTTTTATTCGGGAGTAGGGTCAAACTTTCAACTGCCCTGCATTTTGCTTGTCAAAACACTTTCCATCATTCTTAAATCTTTTTCAATAAATTTACTAAGGTCTTTCTTGTAACAACCTATTAAGACATCTTATTTATTGGCTTATTCTAAAAGGAATATAATATTTATGAAATGTTTTGACATGATTTCCGGTACATGTCGATGAATTGGTTAAGGAAGACCATCTTTTCATTTGCCGGTTTTATCCCGTTGTTTATCCTAAACATTAAGACAGATTGGTGAGTTGTGTTTCGTCGATCTACCTTTTTCTTCATTGTGACTCTATCCCGAGATTCAACATCTTGTTTTCAACACCTTCGTTACCCAACCTTTAAGCTATAGGGATTCTAGGAGTACAATAGAGAATCAACATTGGGGCTTCGACTCACTAATTAATGCAATCTAATAATATGATGACAACTTTGAGTGGCGATGGGTTGTTTGTAGCAAGTTAGAAACAATTCGTTCTTTTTATATCTTGTTTCTATAACCAACTTTGGAAGTATATTGAAATCTTTACAATTGGGTCAACGAAAACGGATCGTGGGTGTTTCTTGATCAACTTAATCAATATGTGTTGTGTTGGAGGTGTGTATTGATCTCTATATTCACTCAAAAATTAATCGATTTGATGTCTGTACTGACATATTTGTTGGGTTTAGGGCTTGAATGAGCACAACTTTTTTATTCCGGAATAGGGTCAAACTTTCAAGTGCCCTGCATTTTGCTTGTAAAATCGCTTCCCATCATTCTTAAATCTTTTTCAATCGCTTTACAAAGGTCTTGCTTGTAACAACCTATTAAGACACCTTATTTATTGGCTTATTCTAAAAGGAACATAATATTTATGAAATGTTTTGACATTATTTCGGTACATGTCGATGAATTGGTTGAGGAAGACCATCTTTTTATTTGCCGGTTTTATCCGGTTGTTTATCCTAAACATTAAGACAGATTGGTGAGTTGTGTTTCTTCGATCTACCTTTTCTTCATTGTGACTCTATTCGAGATTCAACATCTTGTTTTCGAGACCTTCATTACCCAACCCTTGAGCTATAGGGATTCTAGGAGTACAATAGAGAAGCAACATTGGGGCTTCGACTCACTAGTTAATGTCATCTAATAATATGATTGGCGATGGGTTGTTTGTAGCTTTTTTGAAACAATTCGTTCTTTTTATATCTTCTTTCTATAACCAACTTTGGAAGTATATTGAAATCTTTACAATTGGGTCAACCAAAACGGATCATGGGTTTTGCTTGATCAACTTAATCAATCCGTGTTGTGTTTGAGGTGTGTCTTGATCTCTATATTCACTCAAAAATTAATCGATTTGATGTCTGTACTGACATCTTTCTGGGGTTTAGGGCTTGAATGAGCACAACTTTTTTATTCCGGAATAGGGTCAAACTTTCAAGTACCCTGCATTTTGCTTGTCAAAACACTTCCCATCATTCTTAAATATTTTTCAATAACTTTACTAAGGTCTTGCTTGTAACAACCTATTATGACATCTTATTTATTGGCTTAATCTAAAAGGAATGTATTACTTATGAAATGTTTTGACATGATTTCCAGTACATGTCAATGAATTGGTTGAGGAAGACCATCTTTTCATTTGCCGGTTTTTTCCGGTTGTTTATGATAAACATTAAGACAGATTGGTGAGTTGTGTTTCTTCGATCCTCCTTTTCTTCATTGTGTCTCTATCCGAGAATCAACGTCTTGTTATCAAGACGTTCGTTACCCAACCCTTGAGCTATAGGGATTCTAGGAGTACGATAGGGAAGCAACATTGGGGCTTCGACACACAAATTAATGTCATCTAATGATATAATGACAACTTTGAGTGGCGATGGGTTGTTTGTAGCAGGTTAGAAACAATTCGTTCTTTTTATATCTTTTTTCTATAACCAATATTGGAAGTATATTGAAATCTTTACAACTGGGTCAACCAAAATGGATCGTGGGTTTTGCTTGATCAACTTAATCAATCTGTGTTGTGTTGGAGGTGTGTCTTGATCTCTATATTTGTGACAACTGTCAAAATTCGAGCTTTCAGGTTAGCTTCTATTAAGTTTATTAGTGTTTATATAGTTTAAATCTTAAGATTAAGAAATAGTTGGTTTAGAATGGCCGAAAAACCCCTAGCATTTCCGGTAGTCGCTTAAAAATGTCCGGTTCCGACCCGTAACTGTCTGAAACTTCCAATACAGTGCCAAATGCTCTAATTTATACCCAATGTATATAAAATATATAGTTTTAATGTTTCAAATATAAAACTTCTATTTTTAAAGAATTTTATCACTTTTGGGCTTACATTTTGAGGAAAAAGGGCCAAAAATTGAGAAAATGACATTGTATTTTTAATTGGGCTTGAGTTTTATTTTATTTATAAAACAAAGATATGATTTTGAGAGGAGTGGGCCCCCATGGCCGTCCTCCTCTCTAACCCCCCATATAAATACATTTTTTTTCATTTTTCTCCTCATTTTGCATGTTCAAAATTCAAAATTTGCTCTCACCTCTCTCTCTCTAGAAGTGAAGAGACATTTTCTCCCTCTCTAAAACAAAAACTCCAGCCATTTCTCATTTCAAATCATCATCAAGATCAAGTTCATACAAGGATTTAGAAGCTCTAATCATCATCCAAACAAGGTAACAACTTTACCCTCATTTTCTTACCATTTTTGGGTGAAAACCCCACTTTTCTTACATTTTTTAGCTACTTCTTCTAATATCCAAAAATTCTGAGTTTGTGGAGAGATTTTACACCAAAACATGTAAAATGTTTATAAAATGGTGATAATCTATGACCTACACAAATAAAACTCAAGAGAATAGGGGAAAAATCATGATTTTATGTGTTATTGAACAAAAATGGTTATTTTGGTTCTGGCAGATTCATGCATGTGTGTAAATCGTCAATTTCTTACAATTTTTATGTTCAAATATCATGAATCTTCTTTCTACAAGTTTATTTAGTGAGTTGGGGTTCTAATCCAAGTGGTCTCACTCAAAAACATTGAGTTTTGACCCCCCAAATGCTCATAACAAGATGCATGTGCATCTGGAAGTTCAACAGTAGGTAAACCCTACTTTGAACGACCATAACTCTTTGAATATTCCTCCAAATCACTTGATTTTTCTTCTGGAAGTTAGCTTAATGAGTTACCTTTCATATTCATCTGATTTCATTCAAAAATATGGTTATTTGAGGTTTCAACTCTTCAAAACAAAATGAGTGTGCAATCTGTCCAAAGCTGACAGATTTGTGCATGCAAGTTCAAATGACCATATCTCTTTCAAAACTCAATGAAAAAGGATGATTTTTCTTTTGAGAGTTATATTTATGAGTTATCTTCAGTTTGCAAGTGGAATCACTTAAAAATATGGAGTTTTGACCCTCCAAACACCTAAAATACTTTAGGTGTGCAATCTGTGAAACCACCAGCAGCAAAACTCAACTTTGTGTGTTAGTATCTCCTTTGTTATTTGTCTTTAATGCATGATTCTTTTTCTAGAACTTCATTTTATGAGTTAGGATTCATATGGATCCAGTTTCATGCAAAAATATGAAGGTTTGAGGCACTAACCAATTTTTTTAAGTTAAGTGTGCAATCTGTTAGCTAATGGCATAATTGTGCATGCAACTTTGTAGTGTCATACCTCCTTCATAACTTCTTGAAAATCAGTGAATCTTATCTCAAAAGTTTCCTTTATGAGTTATGATTCCAATCCAACAGGAAATTCTAGAAAACACTGAGTATAACTCCTTAAGTGAGTGATTCACTAACATGGTGTAATCTGTTTTACCGGTTGTGATATAATATTTTGCATGAATTATTTGAACCACTTGTACATGTCCAAAAGGCATGAAATTTGGTCACAAAGACCATAACTCAGTAATTTATCTTATATAAAAATATAGGAAACTAGATCATTTTGGAAGCCCTTGAAAACGGATCATTTTTAGGACAATTAGTTTCTGTCCAGAAGAGAAATTCTGGACTTAATTGATTTTTATAAATATTGATCATGTGATGGATAATAAGATCACTTTCGGTATAAATTACGATATTAATGAGCACATGGGCATTTTGTATAATTGGACATATATAGACACTTATGGGCTTACGATTTATTCACCTCTAAGTAGTATTAGACCTATAAGTGACGGTTTTGAGTATTACTCCTTGATAGGGAAGCGTTAGGTCGTTGTGCGGAGATTCGGATTGTATTGTTTTGCGTTGCGGAGCGTTGCTATAAGGTGAGTATTCACAGCCCCTCTTTCAAAGTGTTTTATACGTTTTGGGGTGAAAAGCATGATTGAATGTGTTTTATGAGCCACTGTCATTATGATTATGAAATCTTGTTAAATTTGATGTTGTGGGCACTAAGGCATGTACACTAATAGTTATATTGAGTAAAATGTAACATAAAAGTTTGTACACTACTATTAACTCAAGTGAGGAGCCGAGGGTATTTGTGGATAGCGCTATTTGGACGGACAATCCCACCTAAAAACCGATAAGTAGGGGTGTGGATAGCAATCCCACCTAGAAACTACAGGTAGGGGTGCACGATACTTAAAAACGAAGGTTCTACATATGTGGGATATTAGTCCCACCGCTAAGGTATAATTAAAAATATATTTTTGTGGTCGAAAGGTTTAGTGGTGGCTCTTTATATACAAAAATTGGAGTACATAATGCCTTAACGTTTTAAGATATCAATAAGTGCCAAAAATTTATTTTGCTTATATTCACTCACACAATCGTTTGTTTTTGACATATTGAAAACCTGTGAACTCACCAACTCTTTGTAGTTGACCTTGTTTTTATCATGCTTTTCAGGGGTAAGAAAAGATTAACCGAATCTTTCTTTTATGTGGGCGCGTCGACATCAACCATCTTGTTTATTTGAAAACTCTTTAGTTGAAACACTTGGTTTATTTTGTTTTTGTTAGAACTTGTAATTGATGCAAAATGTAGAATTTTAAACTTAAACTGTTGTTTATTTGAATGGATGGTTGGTGTTGTTTTCATCCTATTGTTATGAAATCTTGCGCTATTACGCCTCGTGTTTCCGCTTTAGCGGGGTGTGACAGACTTGGTATCAGAGCCATAGGTTATAGAGAACACCGGTTTTTTCTAAACAAATACTATAACCAAAAGTTTTCGAAAACTGTTTTTAAAAAAAAAAAAAAAAAAAAAAAGCTTAGTACTAGTATAATTGGAATAAGTGTCGACTTAGCATATTGATATTAGGCAAAGCCTGATCACCTATGTCTAATTCAATATGTATAGGGGAGACATGGAACAATTATATTGGGAACTTCTTGCCCAAATGGAAAGCATGGTCATAAGTGTGAGTTTGCATAAGTATTTTAATTTTTTTTTTTACTAAAGTGCATTTAGTAATTAAATTTGTTACTGCCGCAGTTTAAAATGTCTAGCTCTTCTTCCACTCCCGATCACTCACCCGACGAATCCGGGTACTTTACTAGCCTCCCTAGGAGGAACCAGCCCATGCTTGAAGAGAGTGATCCGTCTGAGGAAAGTGACGCGGCCACCCGAGAGACTTTTGTGGAGATTTCTGTACCTGCGCCACCTCCGGTCGATGTGGCTGGACCGTCACGCGGACCTAGGACTATTCGGACAGCCCGAAAGCGTGTCCTCCCTGGCCGAAGGGTGGTATTCACGGTTCCGTCCGACCCGTCGGGCGAACCAGCTGGATCGCGATCTCGATCGCGAAACGTGACGCCTCCGTCTCCGGCCGTGAGAGTTCCAGAGCCGCAGCCTCAAGGGATGACGGCAACCGAGAACCTCTGGGTCACAGGATTGGAGGTTCAGATACAGGGACAGCGAGATAGACTAGAAGAGATTAAGCAGGCCTTAGAAAGCATTTTTACAGTCTTGCACACTCAGGACGAGATCACTACAGGGATCAGGGTGATCGCACATGAGGCCGGGAGGGCTACTCGGAGGCTGTACACGTATCTGTCTTGGGCATTAGGAGCACTGATGGTGATGATAGGAGTATTGATTTGGGTAATGATCCATTAGGGAACTTCTGTTATTAAGAATCTTTTGGAGGACCATATTTGCTTTTGAGGCTTGTAGCCTAGATGTTTAAGATTAAACAATTTTATGTTATTTGGGTTGTACTTTAAAACTTATGTTTGAATTACTTTGGTTTATTTTTGATAATTATGTAAGTTATCTATTTATCTCATGTTGTTTCGAAATGTATGTGTTCGTGAGTAGTATTGGATGTATGTTATAAGATGTGTATGATTTAGTAAATAGATTTATAATGGCCATTGTAACACAAAATTGACTAACACTCAATTTGAAATCGTGTTTAGAACAATGCCTCCAAGAAGAGAGAATTCCGAAGTTGCGAGACTTGTGTCCGAACAACTCATGGCTGCACTTCCGAACATTGTTAGTCAAGTGGCAGCTGGCCTGAACAATAATCAAAACAACAGTCAAGGGTCTGGAAACAGAGAATGTACATATAAATCCTTTAGGAGCTGTAACCCTAAAGAATTTCATGGAACTGAGGGAGCCGTGGGATTATTAACTTGGATAGAGAGCATGGAGTCTGTGCTACATATTAGCAAATGTACCAAAGGTAAGAAGGTAGAGTTTGCTACATGCTTATTACAAGGACGAGCGTTAACATGGTGGAATATACAAGTACAAACCCGTGGTCGAGAAGCTGCTAACAGTCTTACGTGGGAGGATTTCAAGAAAATGTTGAAAGAAGAATACTGCCCAAGAAGCAAAATTCAGAAGCTGGAAGCGGAATTGTGGAATCATGAAATGAGAGGGAATGATATCGACTCCTACACAGCCCGATTTCATGAATTGGCAAAAATGGTACCGCATCTGGTAACGCCTGAAGAGAACCGCGTTGATAGGTATATTTGGGGATTATCTCCGGAGATACGCGGGGATGTTACCTCAGCAAACCCAAAAACTCTACAAGAGGCAGTAAGTTCGGCAACCAGACTCACAAACAATGCTACTCGCTCGGGATTGTTTGTAAGAGATAAGGCACAAGGGAAGAGAAAACTGGATGAACCAATGAGAAAGCAGTTTGGAAAAAGGACAAGCAAGGAACAAAGAACTACAGGTAACTACGGAATTCAAACTCAACCTGCAGAGAAAGGGAAAGGACCTTATCCCAAATGTGACAAATGCAATAGACAGCATACCGGACAATGTATTATCTGTCAAAAATGCAACAAAGGAGGTCATTATGCCAAGGATTGCAGGAGCACAGGAAAGCGGGCATGTTTTGAGTGTGGAAGCCCGGATCACTTTCGAAATACATGTCCATGATGGAATCAGAGACCGAACACTCATCAAGCAAGACCGGCCAACCGAGGAAATCAAGGAGGTCCGGCAAGAGGTCGAGTGTTTGAGATTGGAGCAGAGGAAGCAAGGCAAAACCCAGATGTCGTTACAGGTATGTTTCTTCTGAATAATCATTATGCGTCTGTACTATTTGATTCTGGAGCAGATAGGAGTTTTGTGGCGACAGAATTTAGATCAAAGATAAATTTAAAACCTCAAAAATTGAAAGAAATATATGTCATTGAATATGCCAACGGACAAGAATGTAGGGCTAAAGACATATTAATGAACTGCACCTTAAGTTTGGCCAATAGAGATTTTAGTATAGATCTACTACCGATTAAATTGGGAAGTTTTGACATAATCGTGGGTATGGATTGGTTGTCCAAAAACCAAGCTGAAATTTGTTGTTCCAAAAAGATCATTCGAGTTCCGTTACCCGAAGGGGGAAAAATCGAAGTACACGGCGAGAAAACTAGAAGGAGTGTTAAAATAGTAACGTGTATGAAAATGCGAAAGCATTTGAGAAAGAACGGTATTGTCTTTCTAGCTCACGTTAAGAATAAGAAAGCTGAAGAAAAGCACGTTCAAGATATTCCTATAGTTCGGGACTTTCCCGAAGTATTCCCAGACGACTTGCCTGAAATACCCCCGCCAAGACAAGTTGAATTTCACATCGATTTAATTCCTGGAGCTGCGCCCGTGGCGAAATCACCATACCGGTTAGCGCCATCTAAGATGCAGGAACTGTCAGAACAACTTCAGGAGTTACTCGATAAGGGATTCATCAGACCCAGCTCTTCACCTTGGGGAGCTCCAATCTTATTTGTTAAAAAGAAAGATGGATCTTTTCGAATG
This sequence comes from Silybum marianum, assembly GCA_036898165.1. Taxonomy (NCBI): domain Eukaryota; kingdom Viridiplantae; phylum Streptophyta; class Magnoliopsida; order Asterales; family Asteraceae; genus Silybum; species Silybum marianum. The sequence continues at coordinate 22,473,986 of CM072531.1, read as the reverse complement.
TGTATCGATTATAGGGAACTCAACAAGTTGACAATTAAGAACCGATACCCCCTTCCCCGGATTGATGATTTGTTTGACCAACTTCAAGGTGCAACGTACTTCTCGAATATCGATCTTAGGTCTGGATATCATCAAATGAGAGTGCGAAAGAAGATATCCCCAAGACGGCCTTTAGGACTCGATACGGTCACTACGAGTTCCTAGTCATGCCATTTGGTCTAACAAACGCACCGGCAGTCTTCATGGATTTGATGAATAGAGTATGTCGACCATACCTAGACAAATTCGTGATCGTATTTATAGATGATATACTCATTTATTCTCGAGACAAAAAGGAGCATGAGCAACACTTGAAGTTGATATTGGAATTGCTCAGAGACGAGAGGTTGTACGCGAAATTCTCTAAATGTGAATTCTGGATTCGTGAGGTACACTTTCTTGGCCATGTGGTGAATGAAAAGGGGATCCAAGTTGATCCAGCTAAGATTGAGGCCATTAAGAAATGGGAAGCCCCAAAGACACCGACCGAGATCCGACAATTTCTGGGATTGGCAGGTTATTACCGGCGATTTATCGAGAATTTCTCTAAGATCGCGCAACCACTAACGACTCTAACACAAAAAGATAAAAAGTTTATTTGGGGAGAGAAACAAGAAGAAGCCTTCCAGACGCTCAAACAAAAGTTATGCAACGCACCAATTCTGGCTCTACCTGAAGGAGTCGAAAACTTCATAGTCTACTGTGATGCTTCACATCAGGGAATGGGCTGCGTGTTAATGCAAAAAGACAAAGTTATTGCATACGCTTCGAGACAACTAAAGATTCACGAGAAGAATTACACCACTCATGATTTGGAATTAGGGGCGGTGGTGTTGGCACTCAAAATCTGGAGACACTACCTATACGGCACCAAGTGCACCATTTTCACTGATCATAAAAGCCTCCAACACATCCTTGACCAGAAAATGCTCAATATGAGGCAGAGAAGATGGGTGGAACTACTTAGTGACTACGACTGTGAAATAAAGTACCATCCGGGAAAAGCTAATGTGGTAGCCGACGCATTAAGCCGAAAGGAAAGAGTAAAACCAACAAGAGTATGTGCTATGGGAGTAATGGTCCAGACGAGTTTAAAAACTCAAATTATTGAAGCACATAGAGAAGTTTTAAAAAAAGAAAATAGGAAGAATGAAACCTTGCAACATTTAGAGAAAGTAATTGAAATTCAAGAGGATGGTGTGTATTACTTCAAGAATAAAGCATGGGTACCGAAGGTTGGTGATCTACGGTCAACCATTTTGGATGAAGCCCATCGATCCAGATATTCGATTCACCCAGGAGCAGATAAAATGTATAAGGATTTGAAGGAGTATTATTGGTGGTCGGGAATGAAGAAAGATGTTGCTGTATCCGTAAGCAAGTGCCTGACTTGTGCTAAGATAAAGGCTGAACATCAGAAAGCATCTGGTTTACTCCAACAACCTGAAATACCACAGTGGAAGTGGGAGCAAGTAACAACGGATTTCGTAACTAAATTACCCAGAACTGGAAAGGGGCACGACACAATATGGGTTATAGTAGACCGACTTACCAAATCGGCTCATTTCATCCCCATTCGCGAAGATTTCAGTATGGAAAGGCGTGCGCAAATCTATATTAATGAAATAGTTACACGTCATGGTGTACCTATTTCCATTATTTCGGACAGAGATACACGATTTACATCGCGTTTTTGGCAATCACTCCAAAAGGCATTGGGTACACGTTTGGATTATAGCACCGCCTATCATCCTCAAACGGATGGACAATCGGAAAGAACTATTCAAACGCTAGAGGATATGTTACGGGCTTGCGCAATAGATTTCGGTGGAAGTTGGGATACCCACCTGCCACTTGTTGAATTCTCCTATAACAACAGCTATCATACCAGCATACAATGTGCACCGTACGAAGCTCTATACGGACGTAAGTGCAGATCGCCGCTTAGCTGGGTAGAAGTCGGAGATAGACAGCTGACAACGCCTGATATTATCCAGGAAACCACTGATAAGATCTCAATCATCAAAGAAAGACTTAAGACGGCAAGAGACCGTCAGAAAAGTTATGCGGATAATCGGAGAAAGTCGTTGGAGTTTCAAGTGGGAGATAAAGTGCTATTAAAAGTGTCCCCATGGAAGGGACTGGTACGCTTCAGGAAGAGAGGCAAGCTGGGTCCCAGATACATTGGTCCATTCGAAATACTCGAAAGAATCGGACCAGTGGCGTACAAGTTGAAGTTACCGCAAAATCTAAGCGCAATCCACGACACATTTCATGTGTCGAATCTAAAGAAATGCCTAGCAGATGAAACATTGATGTTACCCATAGACGACGTTCAGATTAACGATCGGTTAAACTTCGTTGAAGAACCAGTTGAGGTTTTGGACCGAGAAGTTAAACGGTTAAGGCGCAGTAAAATCCCTATTATTAAGGTCCGTTGGAATGCGAAACATGGTCCAGAATATACCTGGGAACGTGAAGATTTGATGAAGCAAAAATATCCCAGCTTATTCACAAACACCGTGAGAAAGCCACTTTTTAAATTTCGGGACGAAATTTCTTTAACGGGGGAAGACTGTGACAACTGTCAAAATTCGAGCTTTCAGGTTAGCTTCTATTAAGTTTATTAGTGTTTATATAGTTTAAATCTTAAGATTAAGAAATAGTTGGTTTAGAATGGCCGAAAAACCCCTAGCATTTCCGGTAGTCGCTTAAAAATGTCCGGTTCCGACCCGTAACTGTCCGAAACTTCCAATACAGTGCCAAATGCTCTAATTTATACCCAATGTATATAAAATATATAGTTTTAATGTTTCAAATATAAAACTTCTACTTTTATAGAATTTTATCACTTTTGGGCTTACATTTTGAGGAAAAAGGGCCAAAATTTGAGAAAATGACATTGTATTCTTAATTGGGCTTGAGTTTTATTTTATTTATAAAACAAATATATGATTTTGAGAGGAGTGGGCCCCCATGGCCGTCCTCCTCTCTAACCCCCCATATAAATACATTTTTTTTCATTTTTCTCCTCATTTTGCATGTTCAAAATTCAAAATTTGCTCTCACCTCTCTCTCTCTAGAAGTGAAGAGACATTTTCTCCCTCTCTAAAACAAAAACTCCAGCCATTTCTCATTTCAAATCATCATCAAGATCAAGTTCATACAAGGATTTAGAAGCTCTAATCATCATCCAAACAAGGTAACAACTTTACCCTCATTTTCTTACCATTTTTGGGTGAAAACCCCACTTTTCTTACATTTTTTTTAGCTACTTCTTCTAATATCCAAAAATTCTGAGTTTGTGGAGAGATTTTACACCAAAACATGTAAAATGTTTATAAAATGGTGATAATCTATGACCTACACAAATAAAACTCAAGAGAATAGGGGAAAAATCATGATTTTATGTGTTATTGAACAAAAATGGTTATTTTGGTTCTGGCAGATTCATGCATGTGTGTAAATCGTCAATTTCTTACAATTTTTATGTTCAAATATCATGAATCTTCTTTCTACAAGTTTATTTAGTGAGTTGGGGTTCTAATCCAAGTGGTCTCACTCAAAAACATTGAGTTTTGACCCCCCCAAATGCTCATAACAAGATGCATGTGCATCTGGAAGTTCAACAGTAGGTAACCCTACTTTGAACGACCATAACTCTTTGAATATTCCTCCAAATCACTTGATTTTTCTTCTGGAAGTTAGCTAAATGAGTTACCTTTCATATTCATCTTATTTCATTCAAAAATATGGCTATTTGAGGTTTCAACTCTTCAAAACAAAATGAGTGTGCAATATGTCCAAAGCTGACAGATTTGTGCATGCATGTTCAAATGGCCATATCTCTTTCAAAACTCAATGAAAAAGGATGATTTTTCTTTTGAGAGTTATATTTATGAGTTATCTTCAGTTTCCAAGTGGAATCACTTAAAAATATGGAGTTTTGACCCTCCAAACACCTAAAATACTTTAGGTGTGCAATCTGTGAAACCACCAGCAGCTAAACTCTACTTTGTGTGTTAGTATCTCCTTTGTTATTTGTCTTTAATGCATGATTCTTTTTCTAGAACTTCATTTTATGAGTTAGGATTCATATGGATCCAGTTTCATGCAAACATATGAAGTTTTGAGGCACTAACCAATTTATTTAAGTTAAGTGTGCAATCTGTCAGCTAATGGCAGAATTGTGCATGCAACTTTGTAGTGTCATACCTCCTTCATAACTTCTTGAAAATCAGTGAATCTTATCTCAAAAGTTTCCGTTATGAGTTATGATTTCAATCCAACAGGAAATTCTAGAAAACACTGAGTATAACTCCTTAAGTGAGTGATTCACTAACATGGTGTAATCTGTTTTACCGGTTGTGATATAATATTTTGCATGAATTATTTGAACCACTTGTACATGTCCAAAAGGCATGAAATTTGGTCACAACGACCATAACTAAGTAATTTATCTTTTATAAAAATATAGGAAACTAGATCATTTTGGAAGCCCTTGAAAACTGATCATTTTTAGGACAATTAGTTTCTGTCCAGAAGAGAAATTCTGGACTTAATTGATTTTTATAAATATTGATCATGTGATGGATAATAAGATCACTTTCGGTATAAATTACGATATTAATGAGCACATGGGCATTTTGTATAATTGGACATATATAGACACTTATGGGCTTAAGATTTATTCACCTCTAAGTAGTATTAGACCTATAAGTGACGGTTTTGAGTATTACTCCTTGATAGGGAAGCGTTAGGTCGTTGTGCGGAGATCCGGATTGTATTGTTTTGCGTTGCGGAGCGTTGCTATAAGGTGAGTATTCACAGACCCTCTTTCAAAGTGTTTTATACGTTTTGGGGTGAAAAGCATGATTGAATGTGTTTTATGAGCCATTGTCATTATGATTTTGAAATCTTGTTAAATTTGATGTTGTGGGCACTAAGGCATGTACACTAATAGTTATATTGAGTAAAATGTAACATAAAAGTTTGTACACTACTATTAACTCAAGTGAGGAGCCGACGGTATTTGTGGATAGCGCTATTTGGACGGACAATCCCACCTAAAAACCGATAAGTAGGGGTGTGGATAGCAATCCCACCTAGAAACTACAGGTAGGGGTGCACGATACTTAAAAACGAAGGTTCTACATATGTGGGGTATTAGTCCCACCGCTAAGGTAGAATTAAAAATATATTTTTGTGGTCGAAAGGTTTAGTGGTGGCTCTTTATATACAAAAATTAGAGTACATAATGCCTTAACGTTTTAAGATATCAATAAGTGCCAAAAATTTATTTTGCTCATATTCACTCACACAATCGTTTGTTTTTGAAATATTGAAAACCTGTGAACTCACCAACTCTTTGTAGTTGACCTTGTTTTTATCATGCTTTTCAGGGGTAAGAAAAGATTAACCGAATCTTTCTTTTATGTGGGCGCGTCGACATCAACCATCTTGTTTATTTGAAAACTGTTTAGTTGAAACACTTGGTTTATTTTGTTTTTGTTAGAACTTGTAATTGATGCAAAATGTAGAATTTTAAACTTAAAGTGTTGTTTATTTGAATGGATAGTTGGTGTTGTTTTCATCCTATTGTTATGAAATCTTGCGCTATCACGCCTCGTGTTTCCGCTTTAGCGGGGTGTGACAATATTCACTCAAAAATTAATTGATTTGATGTCTATACTGACATATTTGTTGGCTTTAGGGCTTGAATGAGCACAACTTTTTTATTCCGGAGTAGGGTCAAACTTTCATATGCCCTGCATTTTGCTTGTCAAATCACTTCCCATCATTCTTAAATCTTTTTCAATCGCCTTACAAAGGTCTTGCTTGTAACAACCTATTATGACACCATTTTTATTGGCTTATTCTAAAATGAATATATTATTTATGAAATGTTTTAACATGATTTCAGGTACATGTCGATGAATTGGTTGAGGAAGACCATCTTTTCAATTGCCGGTTTTTTCCGGTTGTTTATCGTAATGATTAATACAGATTGGTGAATTGTATTTCTTCGATCCTCCTTTTATTCATTGTGACTCTATCCCGAGATTCAACATCTTGTTTTCAAGACCTTCATTAACCAATCCTTGAGCTATAGGGATTCTAGGAGTACAATAGAGAAGCAACATTGGGGCTTCGACTCATTAATTAATGCAATATAATAATATGATGACAACTTTGAGTGGCGATGGGTTGTTTGTAGCAGGTTAGAAACAATTCGTTCTTTTTATATCTTGTTTCTACAACCAACTTTGGAAGTATATTGAAATCTTTACAATTGGGTCAACCAAAACGGATCGTGGGTTTTGCTTGATCAACTTAATCAATATGTGTTGTGTTGGAGGTGTGTCTTGATCTCTATATTCACTCAAAAATTAATCGATTTGATGTCTGTACTGACATATTTGTTGGGTTTAGGGCTTGAATGAGCACAACTTTTTTATTCTGGAGTAGGGTCAAACTTTCAAGTGCCCTGCATTTTGCTTTTAAAATCACTTCTCATCATTCTTAAATCTTTTTCAATCGCTTTACAAAGGTCTTGCTTGTAACAACCTATTAAGACACCTTATTTATTGGCTTATTCTAAAATGAATATATTATTTATGAAATGTTTTAACATGATTTCAGGTACATGTCGATGAATTGGTTGAGGAAGACCATCTTTTCATTTGCCGGTTTTTTCCGGTTGTTTATCGTAATCATTAAGACAGATTGGTGAGTTGTATTTCTTCGATCCTCCTTTTCTTCATTGTATCTCTATCCGAGATTCAACGTCTTGTTATCAAGACCTTCGTTTCCCAACCCTAGAGCTCTAGGGATTCTAGGAGTACGATAGGGAAGCAACATTGGGGCTTCGACTCACTAGTTAATGTCATCTAATGATATGATGACAACTTTGAGTGGCGACGGGTTGTTTGTAGCAGGTTAGAAACAATTCATTCTTTTTATATCTTGTTTCCCTAACCAACTGTGACAGCCGTCAATCCGAGCACTGAGGTTAGTATCTAGCAAGCATATATATGAACATATATATGCTCGGAAGGGTCATATTCCTCATGGTTCGGGTCACTCCTCCTAACTCGGCCAGCGACATAGCCGGACTCATCTAGGGAATTTTCGGATGACGACATGATGTTGTGATAATAATAAAAAATTTCGTAAATGTCAGAAACATTTTGTAATACTCATGTGAAGTCATATAAAATCATTTTTATTTTTTTTTTTAATTTTTTTTTTTTTTGAAATAGGAAATTTTTACGATCTATGCTGACTTTTAGTATAACTAGTCCAAGTCCCTTCTTATTCATACCATATTTAGACATAGGTTATCAGGCTTTGCCTATTTATGATATGTTAGAACGATGCCTATTCTAGTTATACTAGTAGTGGGCTTTTAAATTTTTAAATTTATCTAAGAAAATAATTATTTTAAAATTTTTGGTTATAGTGCATGGTTTTGTTTAGAAAACCGGTGTTCTCTATAACCTAAGGCTCTGATACCAAGTCTGTCACACCCCGCTAAAGCGGAAACACGAGATACGACAGTTTAAAGTTCACAGCAGTAGGAATATAAACACCAACCATACATACATAATTAAGACATCAAAGTTTAAAGTTTAAAAGTTTACAATTTGACAACTTTGTCTTGACAAACAAATTACATCGAAATAAAAAGACATATTTATAAAGTCTTGATTGGTGTTCCACAAAATAAGCTACAGTTGATCGGTTACCTCCTATTTTCCTGTAAAGCATGATAAAACGGAAGGGTCAACTACAAAGAGTTGGTGAGTTCACGGGTTTTCAAATGCACAAAATATTTTTATATGCAAGGTATAAACTTAGCGAAACGGATGTTCGCATCAACATTAAACATTTTATTTTTTATGAGCAAATATGCAAATTACTTTTACACTTGATATTTAAATATTGAGCCACTACTAAGCCTATACGACATTCTACGCCCCACGAACTACCTCAGCGGAGGACCTAAAGTCCACATGTGTAGAGCATTCTTAATTGATAAAGTGCACCCCTACTTGCCAGTTAGGTGGGTATGTCAACCAAATAGCGTGATCCACAATTATCATCGGCTCAAAGAAATAGAGTTAAATAGTAGTGTACCACGGGGACTTTACATAACTCAACATATCATTTGTAAATTATCAATTTGCTCATCATAACAATTTATATAATTTTCACTTAATCATATAAATCAATTCAATTTCTTTTTAATCAACATGCTTTACACCCCAAAACGTATAAAACATTTAAAAGATGGGCCGTGAATACTCACAATATTCAATGGTGATTCCTGAGATAGCCGCACGATTCTACAATTCCCGACGTTAGCTCCTTCCTAAGGGAGTGAAACACACTATTAGTTTGGGACGTAATTCTTAAAATTAACTTGTTGCTTAGATCGTCATGTCTTATAAAATGCCTTTTTATTTTAGTCAAAAGGGTAGGTGTTAATTTGTCTTGATGGTTATAAGAGATACATAAATATTTACATATTTACTAAATTAGGTGTTAATGATATGTATATATATATATATATTAAATCAAGTGTTATATATGTAGATTAAAATAGGTGTTATACATATATTAAATTTCAAGGAAAAAAAATGGTTGCTCTAGAGCTTTACTTTCTGATGGCAGAAAGTTGGACTCCAAAAATGGTCTCAAATATGTACTTTACTCTTGTTATTATTTATCCAAATTTTTATATGTTATAACTCATTGAGTTAGTGAAGTTTTGGCATAAGTGTCAACATTATTGGAGGTGCTTAGCTATTTTTTTTATTTTATTAATGTTCCTAGGTCACGGTACAATAAAGAAGTCTTCACACCCTTTTTGTCACGCGTGTTTGGAGGGTCAAATCTCAGTATGTTCATCTCTTTTACCTACTCATACGTTTTCTTCACTTTTGGTGCAATGTTTCTACTTCTTTTCTTCATCTCCTTAACTTTCTGAGTTTTAGAACCCTTATGGGTCTTTAAGTGGTAGGTTATACACCCATGGCATGTTAAATGTCAAGAAATGGTGATAACCCATGATCCATACAACTAAAACTCAAGAAAGTGGGGTTTTGATGACATGCATGTCCATTTTCTTCTACAATCTATGAGAAAGGCTTCATGCATGTGTTTGAAAAGATTTAAAAACATGATATTTTCTAAAACACATGTTGAAAATGATGGTGAAAACGTTTTGATAAAGAATCTACCATATGAGTGAAAATAAAGGTTAAAAACACTCATATCTTCATGTTTAAGCATTTTTGATTCTGGCAGATTCAATGCATGGACTTCCTTCGACCTTATCTTGGAAAATATTTAACCAAATTACATGAATCTTCTTCTCGAGTTTTATTTAATGAATTATCTTTCTAATCCAACTGATTTCATGAAAAAATATGGAGATTAAGGGCCTCAACCAACCAAAACAAGTTGAGTGTGCAAGGAAACATAATCTCATAGAACTGGACCCATGACTTTAAAGGACCATATCTCACTCAATACGAATCCAAATGTGGTGAATCTTTTTCTGGAAGGTGTATTATTGAGTTAGGTTTAAAAATCAATTTGAAGCACCGAAAAATACTGAGATTTGACCCTCCAAACACGCGTGACAAAAAGGGAGTGCAGACAGCTTTATTGTCTGTGACCTAGGAACATTAATAAAATAAAAAAAATAGCTAAGCACCTCCAATAATGTTGATACTTATGCCGAAACTTCACTAACTCAATGACTTATAACATATAAAAATTTGGATAAATAATAACAAGAGTAAAATACATATTTGAGACCATTTTTGGAGTCCAACTTTCTGCCATCAGAAAGTGAAGCTCTAGAGCAACCATTTTTTTTCCTTGAAATTTAAGATATGTATAACACCTATTTTAATATACATATATAACACTTGATTTAATATATATATATATATATATATACATATCATTAACACCTAATTTAGTAAATATGTATATATTTATGTATCTCTTATAACCATCAAGACAAGTTAACACCTACCCTTTTGACTAAAATAAAAAGGCATTTTATAAGACATGACGATCTAAGCAACAAGTTAATTTTAAGAATTAGGTCCCAAACTAATAGCGTGTTTCACTCCCATAGGAAGGACCTAAGTTTATACCTTGCATATAAAAATATTTTGTGCATTTGAAAACCCGTGAACTCACCAACTCTTTGTAGTTGACCCTTCCGTTTTATCATGCTTTATAGGAAAATAGGAGGTAACCGATCAACTGTAGATAATTTGTTTGTCAAGACAAAGTTGTCAAATTGTAAACTTTTAAACTTTAAACTTTGATGTCTTAATTATGTATGTATGGTTGGTGTTTATATTCCTACTGCAGTGAACTTTGAACTGTCGTACCTCGTGTTTCCGCTTTAGCGGGGTGTGACACCAACTTTGGAAGTATACTGAAATCTTTACAATTGGGTCAACCAAAATGGATCGTGGGTTTTGCTTGATCAAATTAATCAATCTGTGTTGTTATGGAGGTGTGTCTTGATCTCGATATTCACTAAAAAGTTAATCGTTTTGATGTCTGTACTGACAAATTTGTTGGGTTTAGAGTGCTTGAATGAGCACAACTTTTTTATTCGGGCGTAGGGTCAAACTTTCAAGTGCCCTGCATTTTGCTTGTAAAACACTTCCCGTCATTCTTAAATATTTTTCAATCGCTTTATTAAGGTCTTGCTTGTAACAACCTATTAAGACATCTTATTTATTGGCTTATTCTAAAACGAATATATTATTTACGAAATGTTTTGACATCATTTCCGGTACATGTCGATGAATTAGTTGAGGAAGACCACCTATTCATTTGCCGGTTGTTAATCGTGAACATTAAGACAGATTGGTGAGTTTATGTATTTGATCCTCCTTTTCTTCATTGTGTCTCTATCCGAGATTCAACGTCTTGTTATCAAGAAATTCGTAACCCAACCCTTGAGCTATAAGGATTCTAGGAGTACGATAGGGATAAAATATTAGGGCTTCGACTTACTATTAATGTAGTCTAATGATATGATGACAACTTTGATTGGCGATGGGTTGTTTGTAGCTTGTTTGAAACAATTCGTTCTTTTTATATCTTCTTTCTATAACCAACTTTGGAAGTATATTGAAATCTTTACAATTGGGTCAACCAAAACGCATCGTGGGTTTTGCTTGATCAACTTAATCAATATGTGTTGTGTTTGAGGTGTGTCTTGATCTCTATATTCACTCAAAAATTAATCGATTTGATGTCTGTACTGACATCTTTGTAGGGTTTAGGGCTTGAATGAGCACAACTTTTTTATTCCGGAATAGGGTCAAACTTTCAAGTACCCTGCATTTTGCTTGTCAAAACACTTCCCATCATTCTTAAATCTTTTTCAATAACTTTACTAAGGTTTTGCTTGTAACAACCTATTATGACATCTTATTTATTGGCTTATTCAAAAAAGAATATATTATTTATGAAATGTTTTGACATGATTTCCGGTACATGTCAATGAATTGGTTGAGGAAAGACCATCTTTTCATTTGCTGGTTTTATCTGGTTGTTTAACGTAAACATTAAGACAGATTGGTGAGTTGTGTTTCTTCGATCCTCCTTTTCTTCATTGCGTCTCTATCCGAGAATCAACGTCTTGTTATCAAGACTTTTGTTACCCAACCCTTGAGCTATAGGGATTCTAGGAGTACGATAGGGAAGCAACATTAGGGCTTCGACACACAAATTTATGTCATCTATTGATATAATGACAACTTTGAGTGGCGATGGGTTGTTTGTAGCAGGTTAGAAACAATTCGTTCTTTTTATATCTTGTTTCTATAACCAACTTTGGAAGTATATTGAAATCTTTACAATTGGGTAAACCAAAACGGATCGTGGGTTTTTGCTTGATCAACTTAATCAATCTGTGTTTTATTGGAGGTGTGTCTTGATCTCTATATTCACTCAAAAATTAATCGATTTGATGTCTGTACTGACATCTTTGTTGGGTTTAGGGCTTGAATGAGCACAACTTTTTTATTCCGGAGTAGGGTCAAACTTTCAAGTACCCTGCCTTTTGCTTGTCAAAACACTTCCCATCATTATTAAATCTTTTTCAATAACTTTACTAAGGTCTTGCTTGTAACACCTTATTATGACATCTTATTTATTGGCTTATTCAAAAAGGAATATATTATTTATGAAATGTTTTGACATGATTTCCGGTACATGTCGATGAATTGGTTGAGGAAGACCATCTTTTCATTTGCGGGTTTTTTCCGGTTGTTTATCGTAAACATTAAGACAGATTGGTGAGTTGAGTTTCTTCGATCCTCCTTTTCTGCATTGTGTCTCAATCCGAGATTCAACGTCTGGTTATCAAGACCTTCTTTACCCAACCCTTGAGCTCTAGGGATTCTAGGAGTACGATAGGGAAGCAACATTGGGGCTTCGACTCACTAATTAATGTCATTTAATGATACAATGACAACTTTGAGTGGCCATGGGTTGTTTGTAGCAGGTTAGAAACAATTCGTTGTTTTTATATCTTTCTTCTATAACCAACTTTGGAAGTATATTGAAATCTTTACAATTGGGTCAACCAAAACGGATCGTGGGTTTTGCTTCATCAACTTAATCTATCTGTGTTGTGTTGGAGGTGTGTCTTGATCTCTATATTCACTCAAAAATTAATCGATTTGATGTCTGTACTGACATATTTGTTAGGTTTAGGACTTCAATGATCACAACTTTTTTATTCTAGAATAGGGTCAAAATTTTAAGTACCCTGTATTTTGCTTGTCAAAACACTTCCCATCATTCTTAAATCTTTTTCAATAACTTTACTAAGGTCTTGGTTGTAACAATCTATTATGACATCTTATTTATTGGCTTATTCTATAAGGAATATATTATTTATGAAATGTCAATGAATTGGTTGAGGAAGACCATCTTTTCATTTGCCGGTTTTATCTGGTTGTTTATCGTAAACATTAAGACAGATTGGTGAGTTGTGTTTCTTCGATCCTCCTTTTCTTCATTGTGTCTCTATCCGAGAATCAACGTCTTGTTATCAAGACTTTTGTTACCCAACCCTTGAGCTATAGGGATTCTAGGAGTACGATAGGGAAGCAACATTAGGGCTTCGACACACAAATTTATGTCATCTATTGATATAATGACAACTTTGAGTGGCGATGGGTTGTTTGTAGCAGGTTAGAAACAATTCGTTCTTTTTATATCTTGTTTCTATAACCAGCTTTTGAAGTATATTGAAATCTTTACAATTGGGTAAACCAAAACGGATCGTGGGTTTTTGCTTGATCAACTTAATCAATCTGTGTTGTGTTGGAGGTGTGTCTTGATGTCTATATTCACTCAAAAATTAATCGATTTGATGTCTGTACTGACATATTTGTTGGGTTTAGGGTTTCAATGATCACAAATTTTTTATTCTAGAATAGGGTCAAAATTTGAAGTACCCTGTATTTTGCTTGTCAAAACACTTCCCATCATTCTTAAATCTTTTTCAATAACTTTACTAAGGTCTTGCTTGTAACAACCTATTATGACATCTTATTTATTGGCTTATTCTATAAGGAATATATTATTTATAAAAATGTCAATGAATTGGTTGAGGAAGACCATCTTTTCATTTGCCGGTTTTATCTGGTTGTTTAACGTAAACATTAAGACAGATTGGTGAGTTGTGTTTCTTCGATCCTCCTTTTCTTCATTGTGTCTCTATCCGAGAATCAACGTCTTGTTATCAAGACTTTTGTTACCCAACCCTTGAGCTATAGGGATTCTAGGAGTACGATAGGAAGCAACATTAGGGCTTCGACACACAAATTTATGTCATCTATTGATATAATGACAACTTTGGGTGGCGATGGGTTGTTTGTAGCAGGTTAGAAACAATTCGTTCTTTTTATATCTTGTTTCTATAACCAACTTTTGAAGTATATTGAAATCTTTACAATTGGGTAAACCAAAACGGATCGTGGGTTTTTGCTTGATCAACTTAATCAATCTGTGTTGTGTTGGAGGTGTGTCTTGATCTCTATATTCACTAAAAAATTAATCGATTTGATGTCTGTACTGACATATTTGTTGGGTTTAGGGCTTCAATGATCACAACTTTTTTATTCTAGAATAGGGTCAAAATTTTAAGTACCCTGTATTTTGCTTGTCAAAACACTTCCCATCATTCTTAAATCTTTTTCAATAACTTTACTAAGGTCTTGCTTGTAACAACCTATTATGACATCTTATTTATTGGCTTATTCTATAAGGAATATATTATTTATGAAATGTCAATGAATTGGTTGAGGAAGACCATCTTTTCATTTGCCGGTTTTATCTGGTTGTTTAACGTAAACATTAAGACAGATTGGTGAGTTGTGTTTCTTCGATCCTCCTTTTCTTCATTGTGTCTCTATCCGAGAATCAACGTCTTGTTATCAAGACTTTTGTTACCCAACCCTTGAGCTATAGGAATTCTAGGAGTACGATAGGGAAGCAACATTAGGGCTTCGACACACAAATTTATGTCATCTATTGATATAATGACAACTTTGAGTGGCGATGGGTTGTTTGTAGCAGGTTAGAAACAATTCGTTCTTTTTATATCTTGTTTCTATAAGCAACTTTGGAAGTATATTGAAATCTTTACAATTGGGTCAACCAAAACGGATCGTGGGTTTTTGCTTGATCAACTTAATCAATCTGTGTTGTGTTGGAGGTGTGTCTTGATCTCTATATTCACTCAAAAATTAATTGATTTGATGTCTGTACTGACATCTTTGTTGGGTTTAGGGCTTGAATTAGCACAACTTTTTTATTCCGGAGTAGGGTCAAACTTTCAAGTACCCTGCATTTTGCTTGTCAAAACACTTCCCATCATTATTAAATCTTTTTCAATAACTTTACTAAGGTCTTGCTTGTAACACCTTATTATGACATCTTATTTATTGGCTTATTCAAAAAGGAATATATTATTTATGAAATGTTTTGACATGATTTCCGGTACATGTCGATGAATTGGTTGAGGAAGACCATCTTTTCATTTGCGGGTTTTTTTCCGGTTGTTTATCGTAAACATTAAGACAGTTGGTGAGTTGTGTTTCTTCGATCCTCCTTTTCTTCATTGTGTCTCTATCCGAGAATCAACGTCTTGTTATCAAGACTTTTGTTACCCAACCCTTGAGCTATAGGGATTCTAGGAGTACGATAGGGAAGCAACATTAGGGCTTCGACACACAAATTAATGTCATCTATTGATATAATGACAACTTTAAGTGGCGATGGGTTGTTTGTAGCAAGTTAGAAACAATTCGTTCTTTTTATATCTTGTTTCTATAACCAACTTTGGAAGTATATTGAAATCTTTACAATTGGGTAAACCAAAACGGATCGTGGGTTTTTGCTTGATCAACTTAATCAATCTGTGTTGTGTTGGAGGTGTGTCTTGATCTCTATATTCACTAAAAAATTAATCGATTTGATGTCTGTACTGACATATTTTTGGGTTTAGGGCTTCAATGATCACAACTTTTTTATTCTAGAATAGGGTCAAAATTTGAAGTACCCTGTATTTTGCTTGTCAAAACACTTCCCATCATTCTTAAATCTTTTTCAATAACTTTACTAAGGTCTTGCTTGTAACAACCTATTATGACATCTTATTTATTGGCTTATTCTATAAGGAATATATTATTTATAAAAATGTCAATGAATTGGTTGAGGAAGACCATCTTTTCATTTGCCGGTTTTATCTGGTTGTTTAACGTAAACATTAAGACAGATTGGTGAGTTGTGTTTCTTCGATCCTCCTTTTCTTCATTGTGTCTCTATCCGAGAATCAACGTCTTGTTATCAAGACTTTTGTTACCCAACCCTTGAGCTATAGGGATTCTAGGAGTACGATAGGAAGCAACATTAGGGCTTCGACACACAAATTTATGTCATCTATTGATATAATGACAACTTTGGGTGGCGATGGGTTGTTTGTAGCAGGTTAGAAACAATTCGTTCTTTTTATATCTTGTTTCTATAACCAACTTTTGAAGTATATTGAAATCTTTACAATTGGGTAAACCAAAACGGATCGTGGGTTTTTGCTTGATCAACTTAATCAATCATGTTGTGTTGGAGGTGTGTCTTGATCTCTATATTCACTCAAAAATTAATCGATTTGATGTCTGTACTGACATATTTGTTGGGTTTAGGGCTTCAATGATCACAACTTTTTTATTCTAGAATAGGGTCAAAATTTTAAGTACCCTGTATTTTGCTTGTCAAAACACTTCCCATCATTCTTAAATCTTTTTCAATAACTTTACTAAGGTCTTGCTTGTAACAACCTATTATGACATCTTATTTATTGGCTTATTCTATAAGGAATATATTATTTATGAAATGTCAATGAATTGGTTGAGGAAGACCATCTTTTCATTTGCCGGTTTTATCCGGTTGTTTAACGTAAACATTAAGACATTGGTGAGTTGTGTTTCTTCGATCCTCCTTTTCTTCATTGTGTCTCTATCCGAGAATCAACGTCTTGTTATCAAGACTTTTGTTACCCAACCCTTGAGCTATAGGAATTCTAGGAGTACGATAGGGAAGCAACATTAGGGCTTCGACACACAAATTTATGTCATCTATTGATATAATGACAACTTTGAGTGGCGATGGGTTGTTTGTAGCAGGTTAGAAACAATTCGTTCTTTTTATATCTTGTTTCTATAAGCAACTTTGGAAGTATATTGAAATCTTTACAATTGGGTCAACCAAAACGGATCGTGGGTTTTTGCTTGATCAACTTAATCAATCTGTGTTGTGTTGGAGGTGTGTCTTGATCTCTATATTCACTCAAAAATTAATTGATTTGATGTCTGTACTGACATCTTTGTTGGGTTTAGGGCTTGAATGAGCACAACTTTTTTATTCCGGAGTAGGGTCAAACTTTCAAGTACCCTGCATTTTGCTTGTCAAAACACTTCCCATCATTATTAAATCTTTTTCAATAACTTTACTAAGGTCTTGCTTGTAACACCTTATTATGACATCTTATTTATTGGCTTATTCAAAAAGGAATATATTATTTATGAAATGTTTTGACATGATTTCCGGTACATGTCGATGAATTGGTTGAGGAAGACCATCTTTTCATTTGCGGGTTTTTTTCCGGTTGTTTATCGTAAACATTAAGACAGATTGGTGAGTTGTGTTTCTTCGATCCTCCTTTTCTTCATTGTGTCTCTATCCGAGAATCAACGTCTTGTTATCAAGACTTTTGTTACCCAACCCTTGAGCTATAGGGATTCTAGGAGTACGATAGGGAAGCAACATTAGGGCTTCGACACACAAATTAATGTCATCTATTGATATAATGACAACTTTAAGTGGCGATGGGTTGTTTGTAGCAAGTTAGAAACAATTCGTTCTTTTTATATCTTGTTTCTATAACCAACTTTGGAAGTATATTGAAATCTTTACAATTGGGTAAACCAAAACGGATCGTGGGTTTTTGCTTGATCAACTTAATCAATCTGTGTTGTGTTGGAGGTGTGTCTTGATCTCTATATTCACTAAAAAATTAATCGATTTGATGTCTGTACTGACATATTTTTGGGTTTAGGGCTTCAATGATCACAACTTTTTTATTCTAGAATAGGGTCAAAATTTGAAGTACCCTGTATTTTGCTTGTCAAAACACTTCCCATCATTCTTAAATCTTTTTCAATAACTTTACTAAGGTCTTGCTTGTAACAACCTATTATGACATCTTATTTATTGGCTTATTCTATAAGGAATATATTATTTATAAAAATGTCAATGAATTGGTTGAGGAAGACCATCTTTTCATTTGCCGGTTTTATCCGGGTTGTTTAACGTAAACATTAAGACAGAGTTGGTGAGTTGTGTTTCTTCGATCCTCCTTTTCTTCATTGTGTCTCTATCCGAGAATCAACGTCTTGTTATCAAGACTTTTGTTACCCAACCCTTGAGCTATAGGGATTCTAGGAGTACGATAGGAAGCAACATTAGGGCTTCGACACACAAATTTATGTCATCTATTGATATAATGACAACTTTGGGTGGCGATGGGTTGTTTGTAGCAGGTTAGAAACAATTCGTTCTTTTTATATCTTGTTTCTATAACCAACTTTTGAAGTATATTGAAATCTTTACAATTGGGTAAACCAAAACGGATCGTGGGTTTTTGCTTGATCAACTTAATCAATCTGTGTTGTGTTGGAGGTGTGTCTTGATCTCTATATTCACTCAAAAATTAATCGATTTGATGTCTGTACTGACATATTTGTTGGGTTTAGGGCTTCAATGATCACAACTTTTTTATTCTAGAATAGGGTCAAAATTTTAAGTACCCTGTATTTTGCTTGTCAAAACACTTCCCATCATTCTTAAATCTTTTTCAATAACTTTACTAAGGTCTTGCTTGTAACAACCTATTATGACATCTTATTTATTGGCTTATTCTATAAGGAATATATTATTTATGAAATGTCAATGAATTGGTTGAGGAAGACCATCTTTTCATTTGCCGGTTTTATCTGGTTGTTTAACGTAAACATTAAGACAGATTGGTGAGTTGTGTTTCTTCGATCCTCCTTTTCTTCATTGTGTCTCTATCCGAGAATCAACGTCTTGTTATCAAGACTTTTGTTACCCAACCCTTGAGCTATAGGAATTCTAGGAGTACGATAGGGAAGCAACATTAGGGCTTCGACACACAAATTTATGTCATCTATTGATATAATGACAACTTTGAGTGGCGATGGGTTGTTTGTAGCAGGTTAGAAACAATTCGTTCTTTTTATATCTTGTTTCTATAAGCAACTTTGGAAGTATATTGAAATCTTTACAATTGGGTCAACCAAAACGGATCGTGGGTTTTTGCTTGATCAACTTAATCAATCTGTGTTGTGTTGGAGGTGTGTCTTGATCTCTATATTCACTCAAAAATTAATTGATTTGATGTCTGTACTGACATCTTTGTTGGGTTTAGGGCTTGAATGAGCACAACTTTTTTATTCCGGAGTAGGGTCAAACTTTCAAGTACCCTGCATTTTGCTTGTCAAAACACTTCCCATCATTATTAAATCTTTTTCAATAACTTTACTAAGGTCTTGCTTGTAACACCTTATTATGACATCTTATTTATTGGCTTATTCAAAAAGGAATATATTATTTATGAAATGTTTTGACATGATTTCCGGTACATGTCGATGAATTGGTTGAGGAAGACCATCTTTTCATTTGCGGGTTTTTTTCCGGTTGTTTATCGTAAACATTAAGACAGATTGGTGAGTTGTGTTTCTTCGATCCTCCTTTTCTTCATTGTGTCTCTATCCGAGAATCAACGTCTTGTTATCAAGACTTTTGTTACCCAACCCTTGAGCTATAGGGATTCTAGGAGTACGATAGGGAAGCAACATTAGGGCTTCGACACACAAATTAATGTCATCTATTGATATAATGACAACTTTAAGTGGCGATGGGTTGTTTGTAGCAAGTTAGAAACAATTCGTTCTTTTTATATCTTGTTTCTATAACCAACTTTGGAAGTATATTGAAATCTTTACAATTGGGTAAACCAAAACGGATCGTGGGTTTTGCTTGATCAACTTAATCAATCTGTGTTGTGTTGGAGGTGTGTCTTGATCTCTATATTCACTCAAAAATTAATCGATTTGATGTCTGTACTGACATATTTGTTGGGTTTAGGGCTTCAATGATCACAACTTTTTTATTCTAGAATAGGGTCAAAATTTTAAGTACCCTGTATTTTGCTTGTCAAAACACTTCCCATCATTCTTAAATCTTTTTCAATAACTTTACTAAGGTCTTGGTTGTAACAATCTATTATGACATCTTATTTATTGGCTTATTCTATAAGGAATATATTATTTATGAAATGTCAATGAATTGGTTGAGGAAGACCATCTTTTCATTTGCCGGTTTTATCTGGTTGTTTATCGTAAACATTAAGACAGATTGGTGAGTTGTGTTTCTTCGATCCTCCTTTTCTTCATTGTGTCTCTATCCGAGAATCAACGTCTTGTTATCAAGACTTTTGTTACCCAACCCTTGAGCTATAGGGATTCTAGGAGTACGATAGGGAAGCAACATTAGGGCTTCGACACACAAATTTATGTCATCTATTGATATAATGACAACTTTGAGTGGCGATGGGTTGTTTGTAGCAGGTTAGAAACAATTCGTTCTTTTTATATCTTGTTTCTATAACCAACTTTTGAAGTATATTGAAATCTTTACAATTGGGTAAACCAAAACGGATCGTGGGTTTTTGCTTGATCAACTTAATCAATCTGTGTTGTGTTGGAGGTGTGTCTTGATCTCTATATTCACTCAAAAATTAATCGATTTGATGTCTGTACTGACATATTTGTTGGGTTTAGGGTTTCAATGATCACAACTTTTTTATTCTAGAATAGGGTCAAAATTTTAAGTACCCTGTATTTTGCTTGTCAAAACACTTCCCATCATTCTTAAATCTTTTTCAATAACTTTACTAAGGTCTTGCTTGTAACAACCTATTATGACATCTTATTTATTGGCTTATTCTATAAGGAATATATTATTTTTGAAATGTCAATGAATTGGTTGAGGAAGACCATCTTTTCATTTGCCGGTTTTATCTGGTTGTTTAACGTAAACATTAAGACAGATTGGTGAGTTGTGTTTCTTCGATCCTCCTTTTCTTCATTGTGTCTCTATCCGAGAATCAACGTCTTGTTATCAAGACTTTTGTTACCCAACCCTTGAGCTATAGGGATTCTAGGAGTACGATAGGGAAGCAACATTAGGGCTTCGACACACAAATTTATGTCATCTATTGATATAATGACAACTTTGGGTGGCGATGGGTTGTTTGTAGCAGGTTAGAAACAATTCGTTCTTTTTATATCTTGTTTCTATAACCAACTTTTGAAGTATATTGAAATCTTTACAATTGGGTAAACCAAAACGGATCGTGGGTTTTTGCTTGATCAACTTAATCAATCTGTGTTGTGTTGGAGGTGTGTCTTGATCTCTATATTCACTAAAAAATTAATCGATTTGATGTCTGTACTGACATATTTGTTGGGTTTAGGGCTTCAATGATCACAACTTTTTTATTCTAGAATAGGGTCAAAATTTTAAGTACCCTGTATTTTGCTTGTCAAAACACTTCCCATCATTCTTAAATCTTTTTCAATAACTTTACTAAGGTCTTGCTTGTAACAACCTATTATGACATCTTATTTATTGGCTTATTCTATAAGGAATATATTATTTATGAAATGTCAATGAATTAGTTGAGGAAGACCATCTTTTCATTTGCCGGTTTTATCTGGTTGTTTAACGTAAATATTAAGACAGATTGGTGAGTTGTGTTTCTTCGATCCTCCTTTTCTTCATTGTGTCTCTATCCGAGAATCAACGTCTTGTTATCAAGACTTTTGTTACCCAACCCTTGAGCTATAGGAATTCTAGGAGTACGATAGGGAAGCAACATTAGGGCTTCGACACACAAATTTATGTCATCTATTGATATAATGACAACTTTGAGTGGCGATGGGTTGTTTGTAGCAGGTTAGAAACAATTCGTTCTTTTTATATCTTGTTTCTATAAGCAACTTTGGAAGTATATTGAAATCTTTACAATTGGGTCAACCAAAACGGATCGTGGGTTTTTGCTTGATCAACTTAATCAATCTGTGTTGTGTTGGAGGTGTGTCTTGATCTCTATATTCACTCAAAAATTAATTGATTTGATGTCTGTACTGACATCTTTGTTGGGTTTAGGGCTTGAATGAGCACAACTTTTTTATTCCGGAGTAGGGTCAAACTTTCAAGTACCCTGCATTTTGCTTGTCAAAACACTTCCCATCATTATTAAATCTTTTTCAATAACTTTACTAAGGTCTTGCTTGTAACACCTTATTATGACATCTTATTTATTGGCTTATTCAGAAAGGAATATATTATTTATGAAATGTTTTGACATGATTTCCGGTACATGTCGATGAATTGGTTGAGGAAGACCATCTTTTCATTTGCGGGTTTTTTTCCGGTTGTTTATCGTAAACATTAAGACAGATTGGTGAGTTGTGTTTCTTCGATCCTCCTTTTCTGCATTTTGTCTCAATCCGAGATTCAACGTCTGGTTATCAAGACCTTCGTTACCCAACCCTTGAGCTCTAGGGATTCTAGGAGTACGATAGGGAAGCAACATTGGGGCTTCGACTCACTAATTAATGTCATTTAATGATACAATGACAACTTTGAGTGGCCATGGGTTGTTTGTAGCAGGTTAGAAACAATTCGTTCTTTTTATATCTTTCTTCTATAACCAACTTTGGAAGTATATTGAAATCTTTACAATTGGGTCAACCAAAACGGATCGTGGGTTTTGCTTCATCAACTTATTCTATCTGTGTTGTGTTGGAGGTGTGTCTTGATCTCTATATTCACTCAAAAATTAATCGATTTGATGTCTGTACTGACATATTTGTTGGGTTTAGGGCTTCAATGAGCACAACTTTTTTATTCTAGAATAGGGTCAAACTTTTAAGTACCCTGTATTTTGCTTGTCAAAACACTTCCCATCATTCTTAAATATTTTTCAATAACTTTACTAAAGTCTTGCTTGTAACACCTTATTATGACATCTTATTTATTGGCTTATTCAAAAAGGAATATATTATTGATGAAATGTTTTGACATGATTTCCGGTACATGTCGATGAATTGGTTGAGGAAGACCATCTTTTCATTTGCCGGTTTTTTTCGTTTGTTTATTGTAAACATTAAGACAGATTTGTGAGTTGTGTTTCTTCGTTCCTCCTTTTCTTCATTGTGTCTCAATCCGAGATTCAACGTCTGGTTATCAAGACCTTCGTTACCCAACCCTTGAGCTCTAGGGATTCTAGGAGTATGATAGGGAAGCAACATTGGTGCTTCGACTCACTAATTAATGTCATCTAATGATATAATGACAACTTTGAGTGGCGATGGGTTGTTTGTAGCAGGTTAGAAACAATTCGTTCTTTTTATATCTTTCTTCTATAACCAAGTTTGGAAGTATATTGAAATCTTTACAATTGGGTCAACCAAAACGGATCGTGGGTTTTGCTTCATCAACTTAATCTATATGTGTTGTGGTGGAGGTGTGTCTTGATCTCTATATTCACTCAAAAATTAATCGATTTGATGTCTGTACTGACATATTTGTTGGGTTTAGGGCTTCAATGAGCACAACTTTTTTATTCTAGAATAGGGTCAAACTTTTAAGTACCCTGTATTTTGCTTGTCAAAACACTTCCCATCATTCTTAAATCTTTTTCAATAACTTTACTAAGGTCTTGCTTGTAACAACCTATTATGACATCTTATTTATTGGCTTATTCTATAAGGAATATATTATTTATGAAATGTTTTGACGTGATTTCCGATACATGTCAATGAATTGGTTGAGGAAGACCATCTTTTCATTTGCCGGTTTTATCTGGTTGTTTATCGTAAACATTAAGACAGATTGGTGAGTTGTGTTTCTTCGATCCTCCTTTTCTTCATTGTGTCTCTATCCGAGAATCAACGTCTTGTTATCAAGACTTTTGTTACCCAACCCTTGAGCTATAGGGATTCTAGGAGTACGATAGGGAAGCAACATTAGGGCTTCGACACACAAATTAATGTCATCTATTGATATAATGACAACTTTAAGTGGCGATGGGTTGTTTGTAGCAAGTTAGAAACAATTCGTTCTTTTTATATCTTGTTTCTATAACCAACTTTGGAAGTATATTGAAATCTTACAATTGGGTAAACCAAAACGGATCGTGGGTTTTGCTTGATCAACTTAATCAATCTGTGTTGTGTTGGAGGTGTGTCTTGATCTCTATATTCACTCAAAAATTAATCGATTTGATGTCTGTACTGACATATTTGTTGGGTTTAGGGCTTCAATGATCACAACTTTTTTATTCTAGAATAGGGTCAAAATTTTAAGTACCCTGTATTTTGCTTGTCAAAACACTTCCCATCATTCTTAAATCTTTTTCAATAACTTTACTAAGGTCTTGGTTGTAACAATCTATTATGACATCTTATTTATTGGCTTATTCTATAAGGAATATATTATTTATGAAATGTCAATGAATTGGTTGAGGAAGACCATCTTTTCATTTGCCGGTTTTATCTGGTTGTTTATCGTAAACATTAAGACAGATTGGTGAGTTGTGTTTCTTCGATCCTCCTTTTCTTCATTGTGTCTCTATCCGAGAATCAACGTCTTGTTATCAAGACTTTTGTTACCCAACCCTTGAGCTATAGGGATTCTAGGAGTACGATAGGGAAGCAACATTAGGGCTTCGACACACAAATTTATGTCATCTATTGATATAATGACAACTTTGAGTGGCGATGGGTTGTTTGTAGCAGGTTAGAAACAATTCGTTCTTTTTATATCTTGTTTCTATAACCAACTTTTGAAGTATATTGAAATCTTTACAATTGGGTAAACCAAAACGGATCGTGGGTTTTTGCTTGATCAACTTAATCAATCTGTGTTGTGTTGGAGGTGTGTCTTGATCTCTATATTCACTCAAAAATTAATCGATTTGATGTCTGTACTGACATATTTGTTGGGTTTAGGGTTTCAATGATCACAACTTTTTTATTCTAGAATAGGGTCAAAATTTTAAGTACCCTGTATTTTGCTTGTCAAAACACTTCCCATCATTCTTAAATCTTTTTCAATAACTTTACTAAGGTCTTGCTTGTAACAACCTATTATGACATCTTATTTATTGGCTTATTCTATAAGGAATATATTATTTTTGAAATGTCAATGAATTGGTTGAGGAAGACCATCTTTTCATTTGCCGGTTTTATCTGGTTGTTTAACGTAAACATTAAGACAGATTGGTGAGTTGTGTTTCTTCGATCCTCCTTTTCTTCATTGTGTCTCTATCCGAGAATCAACGTCTTGTTATCAAGACTTTTGTTACCCAACCCTTGAGCTATAGGGATTCTAGGAGTACGATAGGGAAGCAACATTAGGGCTTCGACACACAAATTTATGTCATCTATTGATATAATGACAACTTTGGGTGGCGATGGGGTGTTTGTAGCAGGTTAGAAACAATTCGTTCTTTTTATATCTTGTTTCTATAACCAACTTTTGAAGTATATTGAAATCTTTACAATTGGGTAAACCAAAACGGATCGTGGGTTTTTGCTTGATCAACTTAATCAATCTGTGTTGTGTTGGAGGTGTGTCTTGATCTCTATATTCACTCAAAAATTAATCGATTTGATGTCTGTACTGACATATTTGTTGGGTTTAGGGCTTCAATGATCACAACTTTTTTATTCTAGAATAGGGTCAAAATTTTAAGTACCTTGTATTTTGCTTGTCAAAACACTTCCTATCATTCTTAAATCTTTTTCAATAACTTTACTAAGGTCTTGCTTCTAACAACCTATTATGACATCTTATTTATTGGCTTATTCTATAAGGAATATATTATTTATGAAATGTCAATGAATTGGTTGAGGAAGACCATCTTTTCATTTGCCGGTTTTATCTGGTTGTTTAACGTAAACATTAAGACAGATTGGTGAGTTGTGTTTCTTCGATCCTCCTTTTCTTCATTGTGTCTCTATCCGAGAATCAACGTCTTGTTATCAAGACTTTTGTTACCCAACCCTTGAGCTATAGGAATTCTAGGAGTACGATAGGGAAGCAACATTAGGGCTTCGACACACAAATTTATGTCATCTATTGATATAATGACAACTTTGAGTGGCGATGGGTTGTTTGTAGCAGGTTAGAAACAATTCGTTCTTTTTATATCTTGTTTCTATAACCAACTTTGGAAGTATATTGAAATCTTTACAATTGGGTAAACCAAAACGGATCGTGGGTTTTTGCTTGATCAACTTAATCAATCTGTGTTGTGTTGGAGGTGTGTCTTGATCTCTATATTCACTCAAAAATTAATTGATTTGATGTCTGTACTGACATCTTTGTTGGGTTTAGGGCTTGAATGAGCACAACTTTTTTATTCCGGAGTAGGGTCAAACTTTCAAGTACCCTGCATTTTGCTTGTCAAAACACTTCCCATCATTATTAAATCTTTTTCAATAACTTTACTAAGGTCTTGCTTGTAACACCTTATTATGACATCTTATTTATTGGCTTATTCAAAAAGGAATATATTATTTATGAAATGTTTTGACATGATTTCTGGTACATGTCGATGAATTGGTTGAGGAAGACCATGTTTTCATTTGCCGGTTTTTTTCGTTTGTTTATTGTAAACATTAAGACATATTTGTGAGTTGTGTTTCTTCGATCCTCCTTTTCTTCATTGTGTCTCAATCCGAGATTCAACGTCTGGTTATCAAGACCTTCGTTACCCAACCCTTGAGCTCTAGGGATTCTAGGAGTATGATAGGGAAGCAACATTGGTGCTTCGACTCACTAATTAATGTCATCTAATGATATAACGACAACTTTGAGTGGCGATGGGTTGTTTGTAGCAGGTTAGAAACAATTCGTTCTTTTTATATCTTTCTTCTATAACCAAGTTTGGAAGTATATTGAAATCTTTACAATTGGGTCAACCAAAACGGATCGTGGGTTTTGCTTCATCAACTTAATCTATATGTGTTGTGGTGGAGGTGTGTCTTGATCTCTATATTCACTCAAAAATTAATCGATTTGATGTTTGTACTGACATATTTGTTGGGTTTAGGGCTTCAATGAGCACAACTTTTTTATTCTAGAATAGGGTCAAACTTTTAAGTACCCAGTATTTTGCTTGTCAAAACACTTCCCATCATTCTTAAATCTTTTTCAATAACTTTACTAAGGTCTTGCTTGTAACAACCTATTATGACATCTTATTTATTGGCTTATTCTATAAGGAATATATTATTTATGAAATGTTTTGACGTGATTTCCGATACATGTCAATGAATTGGTTGAGAAAGACCATCTTTTCATTTGCCGGTTTTATCTGGTTGTTTATCGTAAACATTAAGACAGATTGGTGAGTTGTGTTTCTTCGATCCTCCTTTTCTTCATTGTGTCTCTATCCGAGAATCAACGTCTTGTTATCAAGACTTTTGTTACCCAACCCTTGAGCTATAGGGATTCTAGGAGTACGATAGGGAAGCAACATTAGGGCTTCGACACACAAATTAATGTCATCTATTGATATAATGACAACTTTAAGTGGCGATGGGTTGTTTGTAGCAAGTTAGAAACAATTCGTTCTTTTTATATCTTGTTTCTATAACCAACTTTGGAAGTATATTGAAATCTTTACAATTGGGTAAACCAAAACGGATCGTGGGTTTTGCTTGATCAACTTAATCAATCTGTGTTGTGTTGGAGGTGTGTCTTGATCTCTATATTCACTCAAAAATTAATCGATTTGATGTCTGTACTGACATATTTGTTGGGTTTAGGGCTTCAATGATCACAACTTTTTTATTCTAGAATAGGGTCAAACTTTTAAGTACCCTGTATTTTGCTTGTCAAAACACTTCCCATCATTCTTAAATATTTTTCAATAACTTTACTAAAGTCTTGCTTGTAACACCTTATTATGACATCTTATTTATTGGCTTATTCAAAAAGGAATATATTATTGATGAAATGTTTTGACATGATTTCCGGTACATGTCGATGAATTGGTTGAGGAAGACCATCTTTTCATTTGCCGGTTTTTTTCGTTTGTTTATTGTAAACATTAAGACAGATTTGTGAGTTGTGTTTCTTCGATCCTCCTTTTCTTCATTGTGTCTCAATCCGAGATTCAACGTCTGGTTATCAAGACCTTCGTTACCCAACCCTTGAGCTCTAGGGATTCTAGGAGTATGATAGGGAAGCAACATTGGTGCTTCGACTCACTAATTAATGTCATCTAATGATATAATGACAACTTTGAGTGGCGATGGGTTGTTTGTAGCAGGTTAGAAACAATTCGTTCTTTTTATATCTTTCTTCTATAACCAAGTTTGGAAGTATATTGAAATCTTTACAATTGGGTCAACCAAAACGGATCGTGGGTTTTGCTTCATCAACTTAATCTATATGTGTTGTGGTGGAGGTGTGTCTTGATCTCTATATTCACTCAAAAATTAATCGATTTGATGTCTGTACTGACATATTTGTTGGGTTTAGGGCTTCAATGAGCACAACTTTTTTATTCTAGAATAGGGTCAAACTTTTAAGTACCCAGTATTTTGCTTGTCAAAACACTTCCCATCATTCTTAAATCTTTTTCAGTAACTTTACTAAGGTCTTGCTTGTAACAACCTATTATGACATCTTATTTATTGGCTTATTCTATAAGGAATATATTATTTATGAAATGTTTTGACGTGATTTCCGATACATGTCAATGAATTGGTTGAGGAAGACCATCTTTTCATTTGCCGGTTTTATCTGGTTGTTTATCGTAAACATTAAGACAGATTGGTGAGTTGTGTTTCTTCGATCCTCCTTTTCTTCATTGTGTCTCTATCCGAGAATCAACGTCTTGTTATCAAGACTTTTGTTACCCAACCCTTGAGCTATAGGGATTCTAGGAGTACGATAGGGAAGCAACATTAGGGCTTCGACACACAAATTAATGTCATCTATTGATATAATGACAACTTTGAGTGGCGATGGGTTGTTTGTAGCAGGTTAGAAACAATTCGTTCTTTTTATATCTTGTTTCTATAACCAACTTTGGAAGTATATTGAAATCTTTACAATTGGGTAAACCAAAACGGATCGTGGGTTTTTGCTTGATCAACTTAATCAATCTGTGTTGTGTTGGAGGTGTGTCTTGATCTCTATATTCACTCAAAAATTAATTGATTTGATGTCTGTACTGACATCTTTGTTGGGTTTAGGGCTTGAATGAGCACAACTTTTTTATTCCGGAGTAGGGTCAAACTTTCAAGTACCCTGCATTTTGCTTGTCAAAACACTTCCCATCATTATTAAATCTTTTTCAATAACTTTACTAAGGTCTTGCTTGTAACACCTTATTATGACATCTTATTTATTGGCTTATTCAAAAAGGAATATATTATTTATGAAATGTTTTGACATGATTTCTGGTACATGTCGATGAATTGGTTGAGGAAGACCATGTTTTCATTTGCCGGTTTTGTTCGTTTGTTTATTGTAAACATTAAGACATATTTGTGAGTTGTGTTTCTTCGATCCTCCTTTTCTTCATTGTGTCTCAATCCGAGATTCAACGTCTGGTTATCAAGACCTTCGTTACCCAACCCTTGAGCTCTAGGGATTCTAGGAGTATGATAGGGAAGCAACATTGGTGCTTCGACTCACTAATTAATGTCATCTAATGATATAACGACAACTTTGAGTGGCGATGGGTTGTTTGTAGCAGGTTAGAAACAATTCGTTCTTTTTATATCTTTCTTCTATAACCAAGTTTGGAAGTATATTGAAATCTTTACAATTGGGTCAACCAAAACGGATCGTGGGTTTTGCTTCATCAACTTAATCTATATGTGTTGTGGTGGAGGTGTGTCTTGATCTCTATATTCACTCAAAAATTAATCGATTTGATGTCTGTACTGACATATTTGTTGGGTTTAGGGCTTCAATGAGCACAACTTTTTTATTCTAGAATAGGGTCAAACTTTTAAGTACCCTGTATTTTGCTTGTCAAAACACTTCCCATCATTCTTAAATCTTTTTCAATAACTTTACTAAGGTCTTTCTTGTAACAACCTATTATGACATCTTATTTATTGGCTTATTCTATAAGGAATATATTATTTATGAAATGTTTTGACGTGATTTCCGATACATGTCAATGAATTGGTTGAGGAAGACCATCTTTTCATTTGCCGGTTTTATCTGGTTGTTTATCGTAAACATTAAGACAGATTGGTGAGTGGTGTTTCTTCGATCCTCCTTTTCTTCATTGTGTCTCTATCCGAGAATCAACGTCTTGTTATCAAGACTTTTGTTACCCAACCCTTGAGCTACAGGGATTCTAGGAGTACGATAGGGAAGCAACATTAGGGCTTCGACACACAAATTAATGTCATCTATTGATATAATGACAACTTTAAGTGGCGATGGGTTGTTTGTAGCAAGTTAGAAACAATTCGTTCTTTTTATATCTTGCTTCTATAACCAACTTTGGAAGTATATTGAAATCTTTACAATTGGGTAAACCAAAACGGATCGTGGGTTTTGCTTGATCAACTTAATCAATCTGTGTTGTGTTGGAGGTGTGTCTTGATCTCTATATTCACTCAAAAATTAATCGATTTGATGTCTGTACTGACATCTTTGATGGGTTTAGGGCTTGAATGAGCACAACTTTTTTATTCCGGAGTAGGGTCAAACTTTCAAGTACCCTGCATTTTGCTTGTCAAATCACTTCCCATCATTATTAAATCTTTTTCAATAACTTGACTAAGGTCTTGCTTGTAACACCTTATTATGACATCTTATTTATTGGATTTTTCAAAAAGGAATATATTATTTATGAAATGTTTTGACATGATTTCCGGTACATGTCGATGAATTGGTTGAGGAAGACCATCTTTTCATTTGCCGGTTTTTTCCGGTTGTTTATCGTAAACATTAAGACAGATTGGTGAGTTGTGTTTCTTCGGTCCTCCTTTTCTGTATTGTGTCTCAATCCGAGATTCAACGTCTGGTTATCAAGACCTTCGTTACCCAACCCTTGAGCTCTAGGGATTCTAGGAGTACGATAGGGAAGCAACATTGGGGCTTTGACTCACTAATTAATGTCATTTAATGATACAATGACAACTTTGAGTGGCCATTGTTGTTTGTAGCAGGTTAGAAACAATTCATTCTTTTTATATCTTTCTTCTATAACCAACTTTGGAAGTATATTGAAATCTTTACAATTGGGTCAACCAAAACGGATCGTGGGTTTTGCTTCATCAACTTAAACTATCTGTGTTGTGTTGGAGGTGTCTCTTGATCTCTATATTCACTCAAAAATTAATCGATTTGATGTCTGTACTGACATATTTGTTGGGTTTATGGCTTCAATGAGCACAACTTTTTTATTCTAGAATAGGGTCAAACTTTTAAGTACCCTGTATTTTGCTTGTCAAAACACTTCCCATCATTCTTAAATCTTTTTCAATAACTTTACTAAGGTCTTGCTTGTAACAACCTATTATGACATCTTATTTATTGGCTTATTCTATAAGGAATATATTATTTATGAAATGTTCTGACATGATTTCCGGTACATGTCGATGAATTGGTTGAGGAAGACCATCTTTTCATTTGCCGGTTTTTTCCGGTTGTTTATCGTAAACATTAAGACAGATTGGTGAGTTGTGTTTCTTCGATCCTCCTTTTCTTCATTGTGTCTCTATCCGAGAATCAACGTCTTGTTATCAAGACTTTTGTTACCCAACCCTTGAGCTATAGGGATTCTAGGAGTACGATAGGGAAGCAACATTAGGGCTTCGACACACAAATTAATGTCATCTATTGATATAATGACAACTTTAAGTGGCGATGGGTTGTTTGTAGCAAGTTAGAAACAATTCGTTCTTTTTATATCTTGTTTCTATAACCAACTTTGGAAGTATATTGAAATCTTTACAATTGGGTAAACCAAAACGGATCGTGGGTTTTGCTTGATCAACTTAATCAATCTGTGTTGTGTTGGAGGTGTGTCTTGATCTCTATATTCACTCAAAAATTATTCGATTTGATGTCTGTACTGACATATTTGTTGGGTTTAGGGCTTCAATGATCACAACTTTTTTATTCTAGAATAGGGTCAAACTTTTAAGTACCCTGTATTTTGCTTGTCAAAACACTTCCCATCATTCTTAAATATTTTTCAATAACTTTACTAAAGTCTTGCTTGTAACACCTTATTATGACATCTTATTTATTGGCTTATTCAAAAAGGAATATATTATTGATGAAATGTTTTGACATGATTTCCGGTACATGTCGATGAATTGGTTGAGGAAGACCATCTTTTCATTTTCCGGTTTTTTTCGTTTGTTTATTGTAAACATTAAGACAGATTTGTGAGTTGTGTTTCTTCGATCCTCCTTTTCTTCATTGTGTCTCAATCCGAGATTCAACGTCTGGTTATCAAGACCTTCGTTACCCAACCCTTGAGCTCTAGGGATTCTAGGAGTATGATAGGGAAGCAACATTGGTGCTTCGACTCACTAATTAATGTCATCTAATGATATAATGACAACTTTGAGTGGCGATGGGTTGTTTGTAGCAGGTTAGAAACAATTCGTTCTTTTTATATCTTTCTTCTATAACCAAGTTTGGAAGTATATTGAAATCTTTACAATTGGGTCAACCAAAACGGATCGTGGGTTTTGCTTCATCAACTTAATCTATATGTGTTGTGGTGGAGGTGTGTCTTGATCTCTATATTCACTCAAAAATTAATCGATTTGATGTCTGTACTGACATATTTGTTGGGTTTAGGGCTTCAATGAGCACAACTTTTTTATTCTAGAATAGGGTCAAACTTTTAAGTACCCTGTATTTTGCTTGTCAAAACACTTCCCATCATTCTTAAATCTTTTTCAATAACTTTACTAAGGTCTTTCTTGTAACAACCTATTATGACATCTTATTTATTGGCTTATTCTATAAGGAATATATTATTTATGAAATGTTTTGACGTGATTTCCGATACATGTCAATGAATTGGTTGAGGAAGACCATCTTTTCATTTGCCGGTTTTATCTGGTTGTTTATCGTAAACATTAAGACAGATTGGTGAGTGGTGTTTCTTCGATCCTCCTTTTCTTCATTGTGTCTCTATCCGAGAATCAACGTCTTGTTATCAAGACTTTTGTTACCCAACCCTTGAGCTACAGGGATTCTAGGAGTACGATAGGGAAGCAACATTAGGGCTTCGACACACAAATTAATGTCATCTATTGATATAATGACAACTTTAAGTGGCGATGGGTTGTTTGTAGCAAGTTAGAAACAATTCGTTCTTTTTATATCTTGCTTCTATAACCAACTTTGGAAGTATATTGAAATCTTTACAATTGGGTAAACCAAAACGGATCGTGGGTTTTGCTTGATCAACTTAATCAATCTGTGTTGTGTTGGAGGTGTGTCTTGATCTCTATATTCACTCAAAAATTAATCGATTTGATGTCTGTACTGACATCTTTGATGGGTTTAGGGCTTGAATGAGCACAACTTTTTTATTCCGGAGTAGGGTCAAACTTTCAAGTACCCTGCATTTTGCTTGTCAAATCACTTCCCATCATTATTAAATCTTTTTCAATAACTTGACTAAGGTCTTGCTTGTAACACCTTATTATGACATCTTATTTATTGGATTTTTCAAAAAGGAATATATTATTTATGAAATGTTTTGACATGATTTCCGGTACATGTCGATGAATTGGTTGAGGAAGACCATCTTTTCATTTGCCGGTTTTTTCCGGTTGTTTATCGTAAACATTAAGACAGATTGGTGAGTTGTGTTTCTTCGGTCCTCCTTTTCTGTATTGTGTCTCAATCCGAGATTCAACGTCTGGTTATCAAGACCTTCGTTACCCAACCCTTGAGCTCTAGGGATTCTAGGAGTACGATAGGGAAGCAACATTGGGGCTTTGACTCACTAATTAATGTCATTTAATGATACAATGACAACTTTGAGTGGCCATTGTTGTTTGTAGCAGGTTAGAAACAATTCATTCTTTTTATATCTTTCTTCTATAACCAACTTTGGAAGTATATTGAAATCTTTACAATTGGGTCAACCAAAACGGATCGTGGGTTTTGCTTCATCAACTTAAACTATCTGTGTTGTGTTGGAGGTGTCTCTTGATCTCTATATTCACTCAAAAATTAATCGATTTGATGTCTGTACTGACATATTTGTTGGGTTTATGGCTTCAATGAGCACAACTTTTTTATTCTAGAATAGGGTCAAACTTTTAAGTACCCTGTATTTTGCTTGTCAAAACACTTCCCATCATTATTAAATCTTTTTCAATAACTTTACTAAGGTCTTGCTTGTAACACCTTATTATGACATCTTATTTATTGGCTTATTCAAAAAGGAATATATTATTTATGAAATGTTCTGACATGATTTCCGGTACATGTCGATGAATTGGTTGAGGAAGACCATCTTTTCATTTGCCGGTTTTTTCCGGTTGTTTATCGTAAACATTAAGACAGATTGGTGAGTTGTGTTTCTTCGATCCTCCTTTTCTGCATGGTGTCTCAATCCGAGATTCAACGTCTGGTTATCAAGACCTTCGTTACCCAACCCTTGAGCTCTAGGGATTCTAGGAGTACGATAGGGAAACAACATTGGGGCTTCGACTGACTAATTAATGTCATTTAATGATACAATGACAACTTTGAGTGGCCATGGGTTGTTTGTAGCAGGTTAGAAACAATTCGTTCTTTATATATCTTTCTTCTATAACCAACTTTGGAAGTATATTGAAATCTTTACAATTGGGTCAACCAAAACGGATCGTGGGTTTTGCTTCATCAACTTAATCTATCTGTGTTGTGTTGGAGGTGTGTCTTGATCTCTATATTCACTCAAAAATTAATTGATTTGATGTCTGTACTGACGTCTTTGATGGGTTTAGGGCTTGAATGAGCACAACATTTTTATTCCGGAGTAGGGTCAAACTTTCAAGTACCCTGCATTTTGCTTGTCAAAACACTTCCCATCATTATTAAATCTTTTTCAATAACTTGACTAAGGTCTTGCTTGTAACACCTTATTATGACATCTTATTTATTGGCTTTTTCAAAAAGGAATATATTATTTATGAAATGTTTTGACATGATTTCCGGTACATGTCGATGAATTGGTTGAGGAAGACCATCTTTTCATTTGCCGGTTTTTTCCGGTTGTTTATCGTAAACATTAAGACAGATTGGTGAGTTGTGTTTCTTCGATCCTCCTTTTCTGCATTGTGTCTCAATCCGAGATTCAACGTCTGGTTATCAAGACCTTCGTTACCCAACCCTTGAGCTCTAGGGATTCTAGGAGAACGATAGGGAAGCAACATTGGGGCTTTGACTCACTAATTAATGTCATTTAATGATACAATGACAACTTTGAGCGGCCATGGGTTGTTTGTAGCAGGTTAGAAACAATTCGTTCTTTTTATATCTTTCTTCTATAACCAACTTTGGAAGTATATTGAAATCTTTACAATTGGGTCAACCAAAACGGATCGTGGGTTTTGCTTCATCAACTTAAACTATCTGTGTTGTGTTGGAGGTGTCTCTTGATCTCTATATTCACTCAAAAATTAATCGATTTGATGTCTGTACTGACATATTTGTTGGGTTTAGGGCTTCAATGAGCACAACTTTTTTATTCTAGAATAGGGTCAAACTTTTAAGTACCCTGTATTTTGCTTGTCAAAACACTTCCCATCATTATTAAATCTTTTTCAATAACTTTACTAAGGTCTTGCTTGTAACACCTTATTATGACATCTTATTTATTGGCTTATTCAAAAAGGAATATATTATTTATGAAATGTTTTGACATGATTTCCGTTACATGTCGATGAATTGGTTGAGGAAGACCATCTTTTCATTTGCCGGTTTTTTCCGGTTGTTTATCGTAAACATTAAGACAGATTGGTGAGTTGTGTTTCTTCGATCCTCCTTTTCTGCATGGTGTCTCAATCCGAGATTCAACGTCTGGTTATCAAGACCTTCGTTACCCAACCCTTGAGCTCTAGGGATTCTAGGAGTACGATAGGGAAGCAACATTGGGGCTTCGACTCACTAATTAATGTCATTTAATGATACAATGACAACTTTGAGTGGCCATGGGTTGTTTGTAGCAGGTTAGAAACAATTCGTTCTTTTTATATCTTTCTTCTATAACCAACTTTGGAAGTATATTGAAATCTTTACAATTGGGTCAACCAAAACGGATCGTGGGTTTTGCTTCATCAACTTAATCTATCTGTGTTGTGTTGGAGGTGTGTCTTGATCTCTATATTCACTCAAAAATTAATCGATTTGATGTCTGTACTGACATATTTGTTGGGTTTAGGGCTTCAATGAGCACAACTTTTTTATTCTAGAATAGGGTCAAACTTTTAAGTACCCTGTATTTTGCTTGTCAAAACACTTCCCATCATTCTTAAATATTTTTCAATAACTTTACTAAGGTCTTGCTTGTAACAACCTATTATGACATCTTATTTATTGGCTTATTCTATAAGGAATATATTATTTATGAAATCTTTTGACATGATTTCCGGTACATGTCAATGAATTGGTTGAGAAAGACCATCTTTTCATTTGCCGGTTTTATCTGGTTGTTTTTCGTAAACATTAAGACAGATTGGTGAGTTGTGTTTCTTCGATCCTCCTTTTCTTCATTGTGTCTCTATCCGAGAATCAACGTCTTGTTATCAAGACTCTTGTTACCCAACCCTTGACCTATAGGGATTGTAGGAGTACAATAGGGAAGCAACATTAGGGCTTCGACACACAAATTTATGTCATCTATTGATATAATGACAACTTTGAGTGGCGATGGGTTGTTTGTAGCAGGTTAGAAACAATTCGTT
This sequence comes from Silybum marianum, assembly GCA_036898165.1. NCBI lineage: Eukaryota > Viridiplantae > Streptophyta > Magnoliopsida > Asterales > Asteraceae > Silybum > Silybum marianum. The sequence goes on along the minus strand of CM072531.1, from coordinate 22,437,264 downwards.
CTTTTTATATCTTGTTTCTATAACCAACTTTGGAAGTATATTGAAATCTTTACAATTGGGTAAACCAAAACGGATCGTGGGTTTTGCTTGATCAACTTAATCAATCTGTGTTGTGTTGGAGGTGTGTCTTTATCTCTATATTCACTCAAAAATTAATCGATTTGATGTCTGTACTGACATCTTTGTTGGGTTTAGGGCTTGAATGAGCACAACTTTTTTATTCTGGAGTAGGGTCCAACTTTCAAGTACCCTGCATTTTGCTTGTCAAAACACTTCCCATCATTATTAAATCTTTTTCAATAACTTTACTAAGGTCTTGCTTGTAACACCTTATTATGACATCTTATTTATTGGCTTATTCAAAAAGGAATATATTATTTATGAAATGTTTTGACATGATTTCCGGTACATGTCGATGAATTGGTTGAGGAAGACCATCTTTTCATTTGCCGGTTTTTTCCGTTTGTTTATTGTAAACATTAAGACAGTTGTGAGTTGTGTTTCTTCGATCCTCCTTTCTTCATTGTGTCTCAATCCGAGATTCAACGTCTGGTTATCAAGACCTTCGTTACCCAACCCTTGAGCTCTAGGGATTCTAGGAGTACGATAGGGAAGCAACATTGGTGCTTCGACTCACTAATTAATGTCATCTAATGATATAATGACAACTTTGAGTGGCGATGGGTTGTTTGTAGCAGGTTAGAAACAATTCGTTCTTTTTATATCTTTCTTCTATAACCAACTTTGGAAGTATATTGAAATCTTTACAATTGGGTCAACCAAAACGGATCGTGGGTTTTGCTTCATCAACTTAATCTATCTGTGTTGTGTTGGAGGTGTGTCTTGATCTCTATATTCACTCAAAAATTAATCGATTTGATGTCTGTACTGACATATTTGTTGGGTTTAGGGCTTCAATGAGCACAACTTTTTTATTCTAGAATAGGGTCAAACTTTTAAGTACCCTGTATTTTGCTTGTCAAAACACTTCCCATCATTATTAAATCTTTTTCAATAACTTTACTAAGGTCTTGCTTGTAACACCTTATTATGACATCTTATTTATTGGCTTATTCAAAAAGGAATATATTATTTATGAAATGTTTTGACATGATTTCCGGTACATGTCGATGAATTGGTTGAGGAAGACCATCTTTTCATTTGCCGGTTTTTTCCGGTTGTTTATCGTAAACATTAAGACAGATTGGTGAGTTGTGTTTCTTCGATCCTCCTTTTCTGCATGGTGTCTCAATCCGAGATTCAACGTCTGGTTATCAAGACCTTCGTTACCCAACCCTTGAGCTCTAGGGATTCTAGGAGTACGATAGGGAAGCAACATTGGGGCTTCGACTCACTAATTAATGTCATTTAATGATACAATGACAACTTTGAGTGGCCATGGGTTGTTTGTAGCAGGTTAGAAACAATTCGTTCTTTTTATATCTTTCTTCTATAACCAACTTTGGAAGTATATTGAAATCTTTACAATTGGGTCAACCAAAACGGATCGTGGGTTTTGCTTCATCAACTTAATCTATCTGTGTTGTGTTGGAGGTGTGTCTTGATCTCTATATTCACTCAAAAATTAATCGATTTGATGTCTGTACTGACATATTTGTTGGGTTTAGGGCTTCAATGAGCACAACTTTTTTATTCTAGAATAGGGTCAAACTTTTAAGTACCCTGTATTTTGCTTGTCAAAACACTTCCCATCATTATTAAATCTTTTTCAATAACTTTACTAAGGTCTTGCTTGTAACACCTTATTATGACATCTTATTTATTGGCTTATTCAAAAAGGAATATATTATTTATGAAATGTTCTGACATGATTTCCGGTACCTGTCGATGAATTGGTTGAGGAAGACCATCTTTTCATTTGCCGGTTTTTTCCGGTTGTTTATCGTAAACATTAAGACAGATTGGTGAGTTGTGTTTCTTCGATCCTCCTTTTCTGCATGGTGTCTCAATCCGAGATTCAACGTCTGGTTATCAAGACCTTCGTTACCCAACCCTTGAGCTCTAGGGATTCTAGGAGTACGATAGGGAAACAACATTGGGGCTTCGACTGACTAATTAATGTCATTTAATGATACAATGACAACTTTGAGTGGCCATGGGTTGTTTGTAGCAGGTTAGAAACAATTCGTTCTTTATATATCTTTCTTCTATAACCAACTTTGGAAGTATATTGAAATCTTTACAATTGGGTCAACCAAAACGGATCGTGGGTTTTGCTTCATCAACTTAATCTATCTGTGTTGTGTTGGAGGTGTGTCTTGATCTCTATATTCACTCAAAAATTAATTGATTTGATGTCTGTACTGACGTCTTTGATGGGTTTAGGGCTTGAATGAGCACAACATTTTTATTCCGGAGTAGGGTCAAACTTTCAAGTACCCTGCATTTTGCTTGTCAAAACACTTCCCATCATTATTAAATCTTTTTCAATAACTTGACTAAGGTCTTGCTTGTAACACCTTATTATGACATCTTATTTATTGGCTTTTTCAAAAAGGAATATATTATTTATGAAATGTTTTGACATGATTTCCGGTACATGTCGATGAATTGGTTGAGGAAGACCATCTTTTCATTTGCCGGTTTTTTCCGGTTGTTTATCGTAAACATTAAGACAGATTGGTGAGTTGTGTTTCTTCGATCCTCCTTTTCTGCATTGTGTCTCAATCCGAGATTCAACGTCTGGTTATCAAGACCTTCGTTACCCAACCCTTGAGCTCTAGGGATTCTAGGAGAACGATAGGGAAGCAACATTGGGGCTTTGACTCACTAATTAATGTCATTTAATGATACAATGACAACTTTGAGCGGCCATGGGTTGTTTGTAGCAGGTTAGAAACAATTCGTTCTTTTTATATCTTTCTTCTATAACCAACTTTGGAAGTATATTGAAATCTTTACAATTGGGTCAACCAAAACGGATCGTGGGTTTTGCTTCATCAACTTAAACTATCTGTGTTGTGTTGGAGGTGTCTCTTGATCTCTATATTCACTCAAAAATTAATCGATTTGATGTCTGTACTGACATATTTGTTGGGTTTAGGGCTTCAATGAGCACAACTTTTTTATTCTAGAATAGGGTCAAACTTTTAAGTACCCTGTATTTTGCTTGTCAAAACACTTCCCATCATTATTAAATCTTTTTCAATAACTTTACTAAGGTCTTGCTTGTAACACCTTATTATGACATCTTATTTATTGGCTTATTCAAAAAGGAATATATTATTTATGAAATGTTTTGACATGATTTCCGTTACATGTCGATGAATTGGTTGAGGAAGACCATCTTTTCATTTGCCGGTTTTTTCCGGTTGTTTATCGTAAACATTAAGACAGATTGGTGAGTTGTGTTTCTTCGATCCTCCTTTTCTGCATGGTGTCTCAATCCGAGATTCAACGTCTGGTTATCAAGACCTTCGTTACCCAACCCTTGAGCTCTAGGGATTCTAGGAGTACGATAGGGAAGCAACATTGGGGCTTCGACTCACTAATTAATGTCATTTAATGATACAATGACAACTTTGAGTGGCCATGGGTTGTTTGTAGCAGGTTAGAAACAATTCGTTCTTTTTATATCTTTCTTCTATAACCAACTTTGGAAGTATATTGAAATCTTTACAATTGGGTCAACCAAAACGGATCGTGGGTTTTGCTTCATCAACTTAATCTATCTGTGTTGTGTTGGAGGTGTGTCTTGATCTCTATATTCACTCAAAAATTAATCGATTTGATGTCTGTACTGACATATTTGTTGGGTTTAGGGCTTCAATGAGCACAACTTTTTTATTCTAGAATAGGGTCAAACTTTTAAGTACCCTGTATTTTGCTTGTCAAAACACTTCCCATCATTCTTAAATATTTTTCAATAACTTTACTAAGGTCTTGCTTGTAACAACCTATTATGACATCTTATTTATTGGCTTATTCTATAAGGAATATATTATTTATGAAATCTTTTGACATGATTTCCGGTACATGTCAATGAATTGGTTGAGAAAGACCATCTTTTCATTTGCCGGTTTTTTCCGTTTGTTTATTGTAAACATTAAGACAGATTTGTGAGTTGTGTTTCTTCGATCCTCCTTTCTTCATTGTGTCTCAATCCGAGATTCAACGTCTGGTTATCAAGACCTTCGTTACCCAACCCTTGAGCTCTAGGGATTCTAGGAGTACGATAGGGAAGCAACATTGGTGCTTCGACTCACTAATTAATGTCATCTAATGATATAATGACAACTTTGAGTGGCCATGGGTTGTTTGTAGCAGGTTAGAAACAATTCGTTCTTTTTATATCTTTCTTCTATAACCAACTTTGGAAGTATATTGAAATCTTTACAATTGGGTCAACCAAAACGGATCGTGGGTTTTGCTTCATCAACTTAATCTATCTGTGTTGTGTTGGAGGTGTGTCTTGATCTCTATATTCACTCAAAAATTAATCGATTTGATGTCTGTACTGACATATTTGTTGGGTTTAGGGCTTCAATGAGCACAACTTTTTTATTCTAGAATAGGGTCAAACTTTTAAGTACCCTGTATTTTGCTTGTCAAAACACTTCCCATCATTCTTAAATATTTTTCAATAACTTTACTAAGGTCTTGCTTGTAACAACCTATTATGACATCTTATTTATTGGCTTATTCTATAAGGAATATATTATTTATGAAATCTTTTGACATGATTTCCGGTACATGTCAATGAATTGGTTGAGAAAGACCATCTTTTCATTTGCCGGTTTTATCTGTTTGTTTTTCGTAAACATTAAGACAGATTGGTGAGTTGTGTTTCTTCGATCCTCCTTTTCTTCATTGTGTCTCTATCCGAGAATCAACGTCTTGTTATCAAGACTCTTGTTACCCAACCCTTGACCTATAGGGATTGTAGGAGTACAATAGGGAAGCAACATTAGGGCTTCGACACACAAATTTATGTCATCTATTGATATAATGACAACTTTGAGTGGCGATGGGTTGTTTGTAGCAGGTTAGAAACAATTCGTTCTTTTTATATCTTGTTTCTATAACCAACTTTGGAAGTATATTGAAATCTTTACAATTGGGTAAACCAAAACGGATCGTGGGTTTTGCTTGATCAACTTAATCAATCTGTGTTGTGTTGGAGGTGTGTCTTTATCTCTATATTCACTCAAAAATTAATCGATTTGATGTCTGTACTGACATCTTTGTTGGGTTTAGGGCTTGAATGAGCACAACTTTTTTATTCTGGAGTAGGGTCCAACTTTCAAGTACCCTGCATTTTGCTTGTCAAAACACTTCCCATCATTATTAAATCTTTTTCAATAACTTTACTAAGGTCTTGCTTGTAACACCTTATTATGACATCTTATTTATTGGCTTATTCAAAAAGGAATATATTATTTATGAAATGTTTTGACATGATTTCCGGTACATGTCGATGAATTGGTTGAGGAAGACCATCTTTTCATTTGCCGGTTTTTTCCGTTTGTTTATTGTAAACATTAAGACAGATTTGTGAGTTGTGTTTCTTCGATCCTCCTTTCTTCATTGTGTCTCAATCCGAGATTCAACGTCTGGTTATCAAGACCTTCGTTACCCAACCCTTGAGCTCTAGGGATTCTAGGAGTACGATAGGGAAGCAACATTGGTGCTTCGACTCACTAATTAATGTCATCTAATGATATAATGACAACTTTGAGTGGCGATGGGTTGTTTGTAGCAGGTTAGAAACAATTCGTTCTTTTTATATCTTGTTTCTATAACCAACTTTGGAAGTATATTGAAATCTTTACAATTGGGTAAACCAAAACGGATCGTGGGTTTTGCTTGATCAACTTAATCAATCTGTGTTGTGTTGGAGGTGTGTCTTTATCTCTATATTCACTCAAAAATTAATCGATTTGATGTCTGTACTGACATCTTTGTTGGGTTTAGGGCTTGAATGAGCACAACTTTTTTATTCTGGAGTAGGGTCCAACTTTCAAGTACCCTGCATTTTGCTTGTCAAAACACTTCCCATCATTATTAAATCTTTTTCAATAACTTTACTAAGGTCTTGCTTGTAACACCTTATTATGACATCTTATTTATTGGCTTATTCAAAAAGGAATATATTATTTATGAAATGTTTTGACATGATTTCCGGTACATGTCGATGAATTGGTTGAGGAAGACCATCTTTTCATTTGCCGGTTTTTTCCGGTTGTTTATCGTAAACATTAAGACAGATTGGTGAGTTGTGTTTCTTCGATCCTCCTTTTCTGCATGGTGTCTCAATCCGAGATTCAACGTCTGGTTATCAAGACCTTCGTTACCCAACCCTTGAGCTCTAGGGATTCTAGGAGTACGATAGGGAAGCAACATTGGGGCTTCGACTCACTAATTAATGTCATTTAATGATACAATGACAACTTTGAGTGGCCATGGGTTGTTTGTAGCAGGTTAGAAACAATTCGTTCTTTTTATCTCTTTCTTCTATAACCAACTTTGGAAGTATATTGAAATCTTTACAATTGGGTCAACCAAAACGGATCGTGGGTTTTGCTTCATCAACTTAATCTATCTGTGTTGTGTTGGAGGTGTGTCTTGATCTCTATATTCACTCAAAAATTAATCGATTTGATGTCTGTACTGACATATTTGTTGGGTTTAGGGCTTCAATGAGCACAACTTTTTTATTCTAGAATAGGGTCAAACTTTTAACTACCCTGTATTTTGCTTGTCAAAACACTTCCCATCATTCTTAAATATTTTTCAATAACTTTACTAAGGTCTTGCTTGTAACAACCTATTATGACATCTTATTTATTGGCTTATTCAAAAAGGAATATATTATTTATGAAATGTTTTGACATGATTTCCGGTACATGTCGATGAATTGGTTGAGGAAGACCATCTTTTCATTTGCCGGTTTTTTCCGTTTGTTTATTGTAAACATTAAGACAGATTTGTGAGTTGTGTTTCTTCGATCCTCCTTTTCTTCATTGTGTCTCAATCCGAGATTCAACGTCTGGTTATCAAGACCTTCGTTACCCAACCCTTGACCTCTAGGGATTCTAGGAGTACGATAGGGAAGCAACATTGGTGCTTCGACTCACTAATTAATGTCATCTAATGATATAATGACAACTTTGAGTGGCGATGGGTTGTTTGTAGCAGGTTAGAAACAATTCGTTCTTTTTATATCTTGTTTCTATAACCAACTTTGGAAGTATATTGAAATCTTTACAATTGGGTAAACCAAAACGGATCGTGGGTTTTGCTTGATCAACTTAATCAATCTGTGTTGTGTTGGAGGTGTGTCTTTATCTCTATATTCACTCAAAAATTAATCGATTTGATGTCTGTACTGACATCTTTGTTGGGTTTAGGGCTTGAATGAGCACAACTTTTTTATTCTGGAGTAGGGTCCAACTTTCAAGTACCCTGCATTTTGCTTGTCAAAACACTTCCCATCATTATTAAATCTTTTTCAATAACTTTACTAAGGTCTTGCTTGTAACACCTTATTATGACATCTTATTTATTGGCTTATTCAAAAAGGAATATATTATTTATGAAATGTTTTGACATGATTTCCGGTACATGTCGATGAATTGGTTGAGGAAGACCATCTTTTCATTTGCCGGTTTTTTCCGTTTGTTTATTGTAAACATTAAGACAGATTTGTGAGTTGTGTTTCTTCGATCCTCCTTTTCTTCATTGTGTCTCAATCCGAGATTCAACGTCTGGTTATCAAGACCTTCGTTACCCAACCCTTGAGCTCTAGGGATTCTAGGAGTACGATAGGGAAGCAACATTGGTGCTTCGACTCACTAATTAATGTCATCTAATCATATAATGACAACTTTGAGTGGCGATGGGTTGTTTGTAGCAGGTTAGAAACAATTCGTTCTTTTTATATCTTTCTTCTATAACCAACTTTGGAAGTATATTGAAATCTTTACAATTGGGTCAACCAAAACGGATCGTGGGTTTTGCTTCATCAACTTAATCTATCTGTGTTGTGTTGGAGGTGTGTCTTGATCTCTATATTCACTCAAAAATTAATCGATTTGATGTCTGTACTGACATATTTGTTGGGTTTAGGGCTTCAATGAGCACAACTTTTTTATTCTAGAATAGGGTCAAACTTTTAAGTACCCTGTATTTTGTTTGTCAAAACACTTTCCATCATTATTAAATCTTTTTCAATAACTTGACTAAGGTCTTGCTTGTAACACCTTATTATGACATCTTATTTATTGGCTTTTTCAAAAAGGAATATATTATTTATGAAATGTTTTGACATGATTTCCGGTACATGTCGATGAATTGGTTGAGGAAGACCATCTTTTCATTTGCCGGTTTTTTCCGGTTGTTTATCGTAAACATTAAGACAGATTGGTGAGTTGTGTTTCTTCGATCCTCCTTTTCTGCATTGTGTCTCAATCCGAGATTCAACGTCTGGTTATCAAGACCTTCGTTACCCAACCCTTGAGCTCTAGGGATTCTAGGAGTACGATAGGGAAGCAACATTGGGGCTTTGACTCACTAATTAATGTCATTTAATGATACAATGACAACTTTGAGTGGCCATGGGTTGTTTGTAGCAGGTTAGAAACAATTCGTTCTTTTTATATCTTTCTTCTATAACCAACTTTGGAAGTATATTGAAATCTTTACAATTGGGTCAACCAAAACGGATCGTGGGTTTTGCTTCATCAACTTAAACTATCTGTGTTTTGTTGGAGGTGTCTCTTGATCTCTATATTCACTCAAAAATTAATCGATTTGATGTCTGTACTGACATATTTGTTGGGTTTAGGGCTTCAATGAGCACAACTTTTTTATTCTAGAATAGGGTCAAACTTTTAAGTACCCTGTATTTTGCTTGTCAAAACACTTCCCATCATTATTAAATCTTTTTCAATAACTTTACTAAGGTCTTGCTTGTAACACCTTATTATGACATCTTATTTATTGGCTTATTCAAAAAGGAATATATTATTTATGAAATGTTTTGACATGATTTCCGGTACATGTCGATGAATTGGTTGAGGAAGACCATCTTTTCATTTGCCGATTTTTTCCGGTTGTTTATCGTAAACATTAATACAGATTGGTGAGTTGTGTTTCTTCGATCCTCCTTTTCTGCATGGTGTCTCAATCCGAGATTCAACGTCTGGTTATCAAGACCTTCGTTACCCAACCCTTGAGCTCTAGGGATTCTAGGAGTACGATAGGGAAGCAACATTGGGGCTTCGACTCACTAATTAATGTCATTTAATGATACAATGACAACTTTGAGTGGCCATGGGTTGTTTGTAGCAGGTTAGAAACAATTCGTTCTTTTTATATCTTTCTTCTATAACCAACTTTGGAAGTATATTGAAATCTTTACAATTGGGTCAACCAAAACGGATCGTGGGTTTTGCTTCATCAACTTAATCTATCTGTGTTGTGTTGGAGGTGTGTCTTGATCTCTATATTCACTCAAAAATTAATCGATTTGATGTCTGTACTGACATATTTGTTGGGTTTAGGGCTTCAATGAGCACAACTTTTTTATTCTAGAATAGGGTCAAACTTTTAAGTACCCTATATTTTGCTTGTCAAAACACTTCCCATCATTTCTTAAATATTTTTCAATAACTTTACTAAGGTCTTGCTTGTAACAACCTATTATGACATCTTATTTATTGGCTTATTCTATAAGGAATATATTATTTATGAAATGTTTTGACATGATTTCCGGTACATGTCAATGAATTGGTTGAGAAAGACAGATTGGTGAGTTGTGTTTCTTCGATCCTCCTTTTCTTCATTGTGTCTCTATCCGAGAATCAACGTCTTGTTATCAAGACTTTTGTTACCCAACCCTTGACCTATAGGGATTGTAGGAGTACAATAGGGAAGCAACATTAGGGCTTCGACACACAAATTTATGTCATCTATTGATATAATGACAACTTTGAGTGGCGATGGGTTGTTTGTAGCAGGTTAGAAACAATTCGTTCTTTTTATATCTTGTTTCTATAACCAACTTTGGAAGTATATTGAAATCTTTACAATTGGGTAAACCAAAACGGATCGTGGGTTTTGCTTGATCAACTTAATCAATCTGTGTTGTGTTGGAGGTGTGTCTTTATCTCTATAATCACTCAAAAATTAAACGATTTGATGTCTGTACTGACATCTTTGTTGGGTTTAGGGCTTGAATGAGCACAACTTTTTTATTCCGGAGTAGGGTCCAACTTTCAAGTACCCTGCATTTTGCTTGTCAAAACACTTCCCATCATTATTAAATCTTTTTCAATAACTTTACTAAGGTCTTGCTTGTAACACCTTATTATGACATCTTATTTATTGGCTTATTCAAAAAGGAATATATTATTTATGAAATGTTTTGACATGATTTCCGGTACATGTCGATGAATTGGTTGAGGAAGACCATCTTTTCATTTGCCGGTTTTTTCCGTTTGTTTATTGTAAACATTAAGACAGATTTGTGAGTTGTGTTTCTTCGATCCTCCTTTCTTCATTGTGTCTCAATCCGAGATTCAACGTCTGGTTATCAAGACCTTCGTTACCCAACCCTTGAGCTCTAGGGATTCTAGGAGTACGATAGGGAAGCAACATTGGTGCTTCGACTCACTAATTAATGTCATCTAATGATATAATGACAACTTTGAGTGGCGATGGGTTGTTTGTAGCAGGTTAGAAACAATTCGTTCTTTTTATATCTTTCTTCTATAACCAACTTTGGAAGTATATTGAAATCTTTACAATTGGGTCAACCAAAACGGATCGTGGGTTTTGCTTCATGAACTTAATATATCTGTGTTGTGTTGGAGGTGTGTCTTTATCTCTATAATCACTCAAAAATTAATCGATTTGATGTCTGTACTGACATCTTTGTTGGGTTTAGGGCTTGAATGAGCACAACTTTTTTATTCCGGAGTAGGGTCCAACTTTCAAGTACCCTGCATTTTGCTTGTCAAAACACTTCCCATCATTCTTAAATATTTTTCAATAACTTTACTAAGGTCTTGCTTGTAACAACCTATTATGACATCTTATTTATTGGCTTATTCTATAAGGAATATATTATTTATGAAATGTTTTGACATGATTTCCGGTACATGTCAATGAATTGGTTGAGAAAGACAGATTGGTGAGTTGTGTTTCTTCGATCCTCCTTTTCTTCATTGTGTCTCTATCCGAGAATCAACGTCTTGTTATCAAGACTTTTGTTACCCAACCCTTGACCTATAGGGATTGTAGGAGTACAATAGGGAAGCAACATTAGGGCTTCGACACACAAATTTATGTCATCTATTGATATAATGACAACTTTGAGTGGCGATGGGTTGTTTGTAGCAGGTTAGAAACAATTCGTTCTTTTTATATCTTGTTTCTATAACCAACTTTGGAAGTATATTGAAATCTTTACAATTGGGTAAACCAAAACGGATCGTGGGTTTTGCTTGATCAACTTAATCAATCTGTGTTGTGTTGGAGGTGTGTCTTTATCTCTATAATCACTCAAAAATTAATCGATTTGATGTCTGTACTGACATCTTTGTTGGGTTTAGGGCTTGAATGAGCACAACTTTTTTACTCCGGAGTAGGGTCCAACTTTCAAGTACCCTGCATTTTGCATGTCAAAACACTTCCCATCATTATTAAATCTTTTTCAATAACTTTACTAAGGTCTTGCTTGTAACACCTTATTATGACATCTTATTTATTGGCTTATTCAAAAAGGAATATATTATTTATGAAATGTTTTGACATGATTTCCGGTACATGTCGATGAATTGGTTGAGGAAGACCATCTTTTCATTTGCCGGTTTTTTCCGTTTGTTTATTGTAAACATTAAGACAGATTTGTGAGTTGTGTTTCTTCGATCCTCCTTTTCTTCATTGTGTCTCAATCCGAGATTCAACGTCTGGTTATCAAGACCTTCGTTACCCAACCCTTGAGCTCTAGGGATTCTAGGAGTACGATAGGGAAGCAACATTGGTGCTTCGACTCACTAATTAATGTCATCTAATGATATAATGACAACTTTGAGTGGCGATGGGTTGTTTGTAGCAGGTTAGAAACAATTCGTTCTTTTTATATCTTTCTTCTATAACCAACTTTGGAAGTATATTGAAATCTTTACAATTGGGTCAACCAAAACGGATCGTGGGTTTTGCTTCATCAACTTAATCTATCTGTGTTGTGTTGGAGGTGTGTCTTGATCTCTATATTCACTCAAAAATTAATCGATTTGATGTCTGTACTGACATATTTGTTGGGTTTAGGGCTTCAATGAGCACAACTTTTTTATTCTAGAATAGGGTCAAACTTTTAAGTACCCTGTATTTTGCTTGTCAAAACACTTCCCATCATTCTTAAATCTTTTTCAATAACTTTACTGTCACACCCCGCTAAAGCGGAAACACGAGGCCTGATAGCTCAAGATTTCATAACAATAGGATAAAAACAACACCAACCATCCATTCAAGTACATAATAGTTTAAGTTCAAAATTTACATCGTATCAACTCAAAAGTTCTAACAAAATAAAGTAAACCAAGTGTTTCAACTAATCTGTTTCAAATATAATCATGATTGATGTTGACACGCCCACATAACAAACGTTCAGTTAATCTTTTCTAACACCTGAAAAGCATGATAAAAACAAGGTCAACTACAAAGAGTTGGTGAGTTCACAGGTTTTCATATGCACAAAACAGTTTTTATGCAGTTTTCAATTCTTGTGGAACGAACGTTCAGATCAAGTATAAATAGTGAAATTTATGAGCATTTAATTAATCCTTGTATTGAGAAACGTGTCAAGGCATAATGTACTCTAGTTCATAGCAAGTATCGAGCCACCACTAAACCTTTCGACCACACAAAAATATCATTTTATAATTCTACCTTAGCGGTGGGACTAAAACCCCACATATGTAGAACCTTCGTTTTTATAGGTATAGTGCACCCCTACCTGTAGGTTCTAGGTGGGATTGCTATCCACACCCCTACTTTGTCGGTTTTTAGGTGGGATTGTCCGTCCAAATAGCGCTATCCACAAATACCCTCGGCTCCTCACTTGAGTTAATAGTAGTGTACAAACTTTTATGTTACATTTTACTCAATATAACTATTAGTGTACATGCCTTAGTGCCCACAACATCAAATTTAACAAGATTTCATAATCATAATGACAATGGCTCATAAAACACATTCAATCATGCTTTTCACCCCAAAACGTATAAAACACTTTGAAAGAGGGGCTGTGAATACTCACCTTATAGCAACGCTCCGCAACGCAAAACAATACAATCCGAATCTCCGCACAACGACCTAACGCTTCCCTATCAAAGAGTAATACTCAAAACCGTCACTTATAGGTCTAATACTACTTAGAGGTGAATAAATCTTAAGCCCATAAGTGTCTATATATGTCCAATTATACAAAATGCCCATATGCTCATTAATATCGTAATTTATACCGAAAGTGATCTTATTATCCAACACATGATCAATATTTATAAAAATCAATTAAGTCCAGAATTTCTCTTCTGGACAGAAACTAATTGTCCTAAAAATGATCAGGTTTCAAAGGCTTCCAAAATGATCTAGTTTCCTATATTTTTATATAAGATAAATTACTGAGTTATGGTCTTTGTGACCAAATTTCATGCCTTTTGGACATGTACAAGTGTTTCAAATAATTCATGCAAAATATTATATCACAACCGGTAAAACAGATTACACCATGTTAGTGAATCACTCACTTAAGGAGTTATACTCAGTGTTTTCTAGAATTTCCAGTTGGATTGGAATCATAACTCATAAAGGAAACTTTTGAGATAAGATTCACTGATTTTCAAGAAGTTATGAAGGAGGTATGACACTACAAAGTTGCATGCACAATTCTGCCATTAGCTGACAGATTGCACACTTAACTTAAATAAATTGGTTAGTGCCTCAAAACTTCATATTTTTGCATGAAACTGGATCCATATGAATCCTAACTCATAAAATGAAGTTCTAGAAAAAGAATCATGCATTAAAGACAAATAACCAAGGAGATACTAACACACAAAGTAGAGTTTAGCTGCTGGTGGTTTCACAGATTGCACACCTAAAGTATTTTAGGTGTTTGGAGGGTCAAAACTCCATATTTTTAAGTGATTCCACTTGAAAACTAAAGATAACTCATAAATATAACTCTCAAAAGAAAAATCATCCTTTTTCATTGAGTTTTGAGAGAGATATGGCCATTTGAACATGCATGCACAAATCTGTCATTGTTTGATAGTTTGCACATTCATTTTCTTTCAATCAGTTGGAACCTCAAATCACCATATTTTTGAATGAAATTAGATGCATATGAAAGGTAACTCATTAAGATAACTTTCAGAAGAAAAATCAAGTGATTTGGAAGAGTATTCAAAGAGTTATGGTCGTTCAAAGTAGGGTTTACCTACTGTTGAACTCCCAGATGCACATGCATCTTGCAAAGAGCATTTGGGGGATCAAAACTCAATGTTTTTGAGTGAAACCACTTGGATTAGAACCCCAACACATAAAACATAAACACCATCAAAAATAAATACGAATTTGAACTTGAAATTTACTCTAAGTGGTCGTCCAAACACAGACCATTTTCTGGACAGCAAGTTAAAAGTACAAAATAGGGTTTTTAAGCATGAAATTCCATAAGAATGGTGGTTCATTTGCAAAGAGGCTATCCCCACCATAAAATATTGTGCTTAACACAAAGAAATACTCAAAATATGTATTAGTTTATGCATGCAAAATGTCCCAAAACTCAGATTCATAAACATGATGCAAGAACACAAGAAAATGGCACAAAGTGTGCACAAAATGATGCAAAAACGTAAACATGAGTTCATACCTTGATTGGATGATGTTTTAAATCTCTAAATCTTCAAATAAAACTCCACTTTGATGAATTTTGGAACTAAAAATGGCTGGAAATGATGATGAAGATGAGTGTTCTTAAAGGTGCCTCTTTGAATTCTTGAGAGAGAGAGAGAGGTTTTTCAAAAAAATTGGTGTTGAAATGAGGAAAAATGAAAAAAAAATATATTTATATGGGGATAAGAGGGAGGGGCCGGCCATGGCTTGTGGGCCCCACCCCAAGCCCAAATTTTATTTTATTTTTAAAAGAATACACAAGCCCAAAATGATAAAATGCAATTTTTCTCAAATTTTTGACCTTTTTCTCAAAATGAATGTCCAAAATGGTTAATTTCAATTAAAATAAAAAGTTTTATTTTTGAAACTTTAAAATTTCATATTTTATAATAGTTGGGTATAAATTAGGGCATTTGGCACTATACTGGACGTTTCAGACAGTCACGGGTCGGAACCGGAGATTTTAAGCAACTACCGGGAATGCTAGGGGTTTTTCGGCTATCCTAAACCAACTAACTCTTAATCCTAAAATTTAAACCATATAATACTAATAAACTTATTAGAAACTAACCTGAAAGCTCGAATTTTGACAGTTGTCACAGTCTTCCCCTGTTAAAGAAATTTCGTCCCGAAATTTACGAAGTGGCTTTCTCCGGGGTGTTCATGAATAAGCTGGGATACTTTTTCTTCATCAAGTCTTCACGTTCCCAAGTATATTCTGGACCATGTTTCGCATTCCAACGGACCTTAATAATAGGGATCTTACTGCGCCTTAACTGTTTAACTTCTCGGTCCAAAACCTCCACTGGTTCTTCAACGAAGTTTAACCGATCATTAATCTGAACGTCGTCTATGGGTAACATCAACGTTTCATCTGCTAGGCATTTCTTTAGATTCGACACATGAAAGGTGTCGTGGATGGCGCTTAGATTCGGTGGTAGCTTCAACTTGTACGCCACTGGTCCGATTCTTTCAAGTATTTCGAATGGACCAATGTATCTTGGACCCAACTTGCCTCTCTTCTTGAAGCGTACCAGTCCCTTCCATGGGGACACTTTTAATAGCACTTTATCTCCCACTTGAAACTCCAACGACTTTCTCCGATTATCCGCATAACTTTTCTGACGGTCTCTTGCTGTCTTGAGTCATTCTTTGATGATTGAGATCTTGTCAGTGGTTTCCTGTATAATATCAGGCGTTGTCAGCTGTCTATCTCCGACTTCTACCCAGCTAAGCAGCGATCTGCACTTACGTCCGTATAGAGAGCTTCGTACGGTGCACATTGTATGCTGGTATGATAGCTGTTGTTATAGGAGAATTCAACAAGTGGCAGGTGGGTACCCAACTTCCACCGAAATCTATTGCGCAAGCCCGTAACATATCCTCTAGCGTTTGAATAGTTCTTTCCGATTGTCCATCCGTTTGAGGATGATAGGCGGTGCTATAATCCAAACGTGTACCCAATGCCTTTTGGAGTGATTGCCAAAAACGCGATGTAAATCGTGTATCTCTGTCCAAAATAATGGAAATAGGCACACCATGACGTGTAACTATTTCATTAATATAGATTTGCGCACGCCTTTCCATACTGAAATCTTCGCGAATGGGGATGAAATGAGCCGATTTGGTAAGTCGGTCTACTATAACCCATATTGTGTCGTGCCCCTTTCCAGTTCTGGGTAATTTAGTTACGAAATCCATTGTTATTTGCTCCCACTTCCACTGTGGTATTTCAGGTTGTTGGAGTAAACCAGATGGTTTCTGTTGTTCTGCCTTTATCTTAGCACAAGTCAGGCACTTGCTTACGAATACAGCAATATCTTTCTTCATTCCCGGCCACCAATAATACTCCTTCAAATCCTTATACATTTTATCTGCTCCTGGGTGAATCGAATATCTGGATCGATGGGCTTCATCCAAAATGGTTGACCGTAGATCACCAACCTTCGGTACCCATGCTTTATTCTTGAAGTAATACACACCATCCTCTTGCATTTCAATTTCTTTCTCTAAATGCTGCAAGGTTTCATTCTTCCTATTTTCTTCTTTTAAAACTTCTCTTTGTGCTTCAATAATTTGAGTTTTTAAAGTCGTCTGGACCATTACTCCCATAGCACATACTCTTGTTGGTTTTACTCTTTCCTTTCGGCTTAACGTCGGCTACCACATTAGCTTTTCCCGGATGGTACTTTATTTCACAGTCGTAGTCACTAAGTAGTTCCACCCATCTTCTCTGCCTCATATTGAGCATTTTCTGGTCAAGGATGTGTTGGAGGCTTTTATGATCAGTGAAAATGGTGCACTTGGTGCCGTATAGGTAGTGCCTCCAAATTTTGAGTGCGAACACCACCGCCCCTAATTCCAAATCATGAGTAGTGTAATTCTTCTCGTGAATCTTTAGTTGTCTCGAAGCGTATGCAATAACTTTGTCTTTTTGCATTAACACGCAGCCCATTCCCTGATGTGAAGCATCACAGTAGACTACGAAGTTTTCGACTCCTTTAGGTAGAGCCAGAATTGGTGCGTTGCATAACTTGTTTTTGAGCGTCTGGAAGGCTTCTTCTTGTTTCTCTCCCCAAATAAACTTTTTATCTTTTTGTGTTAGAGTCGTTAGTGGTTGCGCGATCTTAGAGAAATTCTCGATAAATCGCCGGTAATAACCTGCCAATCCCAGAAATTGTCGGATCTCGGTCGGTGTCTTTGGGGCTTCCCATTTCTTAATGGCCTCAATCTTAGCTGGATCAACTTGGATCCCCTTTTCATTCACCACATGGCCAAGAAAGTGTACCTCACGAATCCGTAATTCACATTTAGAGAATATCGCGTACAACCTCTCGTCTCTGAGCAATTCCAATATCAACTTCAAGTGTTGCTCATGCTCCTTTTTGTCTCGAGAATAAATGAGTATATCATCTATAAATACGATCACGAATTTGTCTAGGTATGGTCGACATACTCTATTCATCAAATCCATGAAGACTGCCGGTGCGTTTGTTAGACCAAATGGCATGACTAGGAACTCGTAGTGACCGTATCGAGTCCTAAAGGCCGTCTTGGGGATATATTCTTCTCGCACTCTCATTTGATGATATCCAGACCTAAGATCGATCTTCGAGAAGTACGTTGCACCTTGAAGTTGGTCAAACAAATCATCAATCCGGGGAAGGGGGTATCGGTTCTTAATTGTCAACTTGTTGAGTTCCCTATAATCGATACACATTCTAAAAGATCCATCTTTCTTTTTAACAAATAAGATTGGAGCTCCCCAAGGTGAAGAGTTAGGCCTGATGAATCCTTTATCGAGAAGCTCCTGGAGTTGCTATGATAATTCCTGCATTTCCGACGGTGCCAGTCGATAAGGTGATTTCACCACGGGCGCAACTCCCGGAACTAAATCAATGTGGAATTCAACTTGTCTTGGCGGGGGTATTCCAGGAAATTCGTCTGGGAATACTTCGGGAAAATTCCGAACTATAGGAATATCTTGAACGCATTTTTCTTCAACTTTCTTATCCTTAACATGAGCTAGAAAGGCAATACTGTCCTTTCTCAAATGCTTTCACATTTTCATACACGTCACTATTTTAATACCCTTTCTTGGCTTCTCTCCGTATACTTCGAGCATTCCTCCTTCGGGTAGTGGAATTCGAACGATCTTCTTTGAACAGCATATTTTAGCTCCAATCTCGAACACTCGACCTCTTGCCTGACCTCCTTGATTTCCTTGATTGGCTGGTCGTACTTGATTAGTGTTCGGTCTTTGACTCCACCTTGGACATGCGTTCCGGAAGTGATCAGGACTTCCACACTCAAAACATGTCCGTTTTCCTATATTCTTACAATCCTTGGCGAAATGACCTCCTCTATTGCATTTCTGACAAATAATACATCTTCCAACATGCGGTTTGTTGTACTTATCGCACTTAGGGTATGTTCTCTTTCTCTACGGGTTGAGTCTGAATCCGATAGTTCCCTATCATCTTTAGATTTTTACCCATTCTTCCTCCAGATTGCCTTCTTGTGGGTTCCTTCATCTTTCTCTTACCTTGAGCTTTGTGTTTTGCAAACATTCCCGAACGATTAGCATTGTGGGTGAGTCTGGTTGCTGAATTCACTGCTTCTTGAAGGGTTTTCGGATTTGCCGAAGTAACATCTCCGCGTATTTCAGGAGATAAACCCCAGAAATACCGGTCGACTGGGTTTTCCTCAGGCGTAACCAGATGTGGTACTCTCTTTGCTAGTTCATGAAAACGTGCAGTGTAAGATTCGTTGTAATTTCCTATCATTTCCTGATTCCATAGCTACGCTTCCAATTTCTGGATTTCGCTCCTCGGACAATATTCTTCTTTCAGCATTCTCTTGAAATCTTCCCATGTAAGACTGTTGGCTGCTTCCCGACCTCGTGTTTGTGCTTGGGTGTTCCACTAGGTCAATGTTCGTCCTTGTAGCAGAGAAGAGGCAAACTCCACTTTGTTCCCTTCAGTATTCTTGCTGATATGGAGTACAGACTACATGCCCTCCATCCAAGATAGTAGTCCGACAGCTCCTTCTGTTCCATGGAATTCTTTAGCATTGCAGGTCCTAAAAGCCTTATCTGTGCATTCCCTATCTCGAGTTGATTCAGACTCGCTGCCATTTGACTAACGATATTTGGAGGTGCTGCCATGAGTTGTTTAGATACAAGTCGTGCGATTTCGGGATCTTCTCTCCTAGGAGGCATAGTTCTAAAGCACAATCTCAAATTGTGATTTGGTCATATTACTATTATTATTTTCGCGCCGAATCTACCTAACTGAGTTATGCATAACAAATAACATGCGTCTAATGCTAAGATCTAATCATTTATTCTTAACAACATACAAAGTACTCGATAGGGAAGGATGAGTGAGACATATCGAACTACGATAGTAGAAAATTTAATTACTAAAGGTACTTTAGTAAATAAAAATTCATAAAAATGTTTATGCAAACTCACACTTATGACCATGCTTTTCATATTGGAGTAAGAAGTTTTCCGATCTATGCTGACTTTTAGTATAACTAGTCCAAGTCCCTTCTTATTCATACCATATTTAGACATAGGTGATCAGGCTTTGCCTAATTATGATATGTTAGAACGATGCCTATTCTAGTTATACTAGTAGTGGGCTTTTAAAATTTTAAATTTATCTAAGAAAATAATTTTTTTTTTTTGAAAATTTTGGTTATAGTATTTGGTTTTATGGAAAAACCGGTGTTCTCTATAACCTATGGCTCTGATACCAAGTCTGTCACACCCCGCTAAAGCGGAAACACGAGGCCTGATAGCTCAAGATTTCATAACAATAGGATAAAAACAACACCAACCATCCATTCAAGTTCATAATAGTTTAAGTTCAAAATTTACATCGTATCAACTCAAAAGTTCTAACAAAATAAAGTAAACCAAGTGTTTCAACTAATCAGTTTCAAATATAATCATGATTGATGTTGACACGCCCACATAACAAACGTTCAGTTAATCTTTTCTTACACCTGAAAAGCATGATAAAAAAAAGGTCAACTACAAAGAGTTGGTGAGTTCACAGGTTTTCATATGCACAAAACAGTTTTTATGCAGTTTTCAATTCTTGTGGAACGAACGTTCAGATCAAGTATAAATAGTGAAATTTATGAGCATTTAATTAATCCTTGTATTGAGAAACGTGTCAAGGCATAATGTACTCTAGTTCATAGCAAGTATCGAGCCACCACTAAACCTTTCGACCACACAACAATATCATTTTATAATTCTACCTTAGCGGTGGGACTAAAACCCCACATATGTAGAACCTTCGTTTTTATAGGTATAGTGCACCCCTACCTGTAGGTTCTAGGTGAGATTGCTATCCACACCCCTACTTTGTCGGTTTTTAGGTGGGATTGTCCGTCCAAATAGCGCTATCCACAAATACCCTCGGCTCCTCACTTGAGTTAATAGTAGTGTACAAACTTTTATGTTACATTTTACTCAATATAACTATTAGTGTACATGCCTTAGTGCTCACAACATCAAATTTAACAAGATTTCATAATCATAATGACAATGGCTCATAAAACACATTCAATCATGCTTTTCACCCCAAAACGTATAAAACACTTTGAAAGAGGGGCTGTGAATACTCACCTTATAGCAACGCTCCGCAACGCAAAACAATACAATCCGAATCTCCGCACAACGACCTAACGCTTCCCTATCAAAGAGTAATACTCAAAACCGTCACTTATAGGTCTAATACTACTTAGAGGTGAATAAATCTTAAGCCCATAAGTGTCTATATATGTCCAATTATACAAAATGCCCATATGCTCATTAATATCGTAATTTATACCGAAAGTGATCTTATTATCCATCACATGATCAATATTTATAAAAATCAATTAAGTCCAGAATTTCTCTTCTGGACAGAAACTAATTGTCCTAAAAATGATCAGTTTTCAAAGGCTTCCAAAATGATCTAGTTTCCTATATTTTTATATAAGATAAATTACTGAGTTATGGTCTTTGTGACCAAATTTCATGCCTTTTGGACATGTACAAGTGGTTCAAATAATTCATGCAAAATATTATATCACAACCGGTAAAACAGATTACACCATGTTAGTGAATCACTCACTTAAGGAGTTATACTCAGTGTTTTCTTGAATTTCCAGTTGGATTGGAATCATAACTCATAAAGGAAACTTTTGAGATAAGATTCACTGATTTTCAAGAAGTTATGAAGGAGGTATGACACTACAAAGTTGCATGCACAATTCTGCCATTAGCTGACAGATTGCACACTTAACTTAAATAAATTGGTTGGTGCCTCAAAACTTCATACTTTTGCATGAAACTGGATCCATATGAATCCTAACTCATAAAATGAAGTTCTAGAAAAAGAATCATGCATTAAAGACAAATAACAAAGGAGATACTAACACACAAAGTAGAGTTTAGCTGCTGGTGGTTTCACAGATTGCACACCTAAAGTATTTTAGGTGTTTGGAATGAAAAAAAAATATATTTATATGGGGATAAGAGGGAGGGGCCGGCCATGGCTTGTGGGCCCCACCCCAAGCCCAAATTTTATTTTATTTTTTAAAAGAATACACAAGCCCAAAATGATAAAATGCAATTTTTCTCAAATTTTTGACCTTTTTCTCAAAATGAATGTCCAAAATGGTTAATTTCAATTAAAATAAAAAGTTTTATTTTTGAAACTTTAAAATTTCATATTTTATAATAATTGGGTATAAATTAGAGCATTTGGCACTATATTGGACGTTTCAGACAGTCACGGGTCGGAACCGGAGATTTTAAGCAACTACCGGGAATGCTAGGGGTTTTTCGGCTATCCTAAACCAACTAACTCTTAATCCTAAAATTTAAACCATATAATACTAATAAACTTATTAGAAACTAACCTGAAAGCTCGAATTTTGACAGTTGTCACATTTACTAAGGTCTTGCTTGTAACAACCTATTATGACATCTTATTTATTGGCTTATTCTATAAGGAATATATTATTTATGAAATGTTTTGACATGATTTCCAGTACATGTCAATGAATTGGTTGAGGAAGACCATCTTTTCATTTGCCGGTTTTATCTGGTTGTTTATCGTAAACATTAAGACGGATTGGTGAGTTGTGTTTCTTCGATCCTCCTTTTCTTCATTGTGTCTCTATCCGAGAATCAACTTCTTGTTATCAAGACTTTTGTTACCCAACCCTTGAGCTATAGGGATTCTAGGAGTACGATAGGGAAGCAACATTAGGGCTTCGACACACAAATTAATGTCATCTATTGATATAATGACAACTTTAAGTGGGGATGGGTTGTTTGTAGCAGATTAGAAACAATTCGTTCTTTTTATATCTTGTTTCTATAACCAACTTTGGAAGTATATTGAAATCTTTACAATTGGGTAAACCAAAATGGATCGTGGGTTTTGCTTGATCAACTTAATCAATCTGTGTTGTGTTGGAGGTGTGTCTTGATCTCTATATTCACTCAAAAATTAATCGATTTGATGTCTGTACTGACATCTTTGTTGGGTTTAGGGCTTGAATGAGCACAACTTTTTTATTCCGGAGTAGGGTCAAACTTTCAAGTACCCTGCATTTTGCTTGTCAAAATACTTCCCATCATTATTAAATCTTTTTCAATAACTTGACTAAGGTCTTGCTTGTAACACCTTATTATGACATCTTATTTATTGGCTTTTTCAAAAAGGAATATATTATTTATGAAATGTTTTGACATGATTTCCGGTACATGTCGATGAAATGGTTGAGGAAGACCATCTTTTCATTTGCCGGTTTTTTTCGGTTGTTTATCGTAAACATTAAGACAGATTGGTGAGTTGTGTTTCTTCGATCCTCCTTTTCTGCATTGTGTCTCAATCCGAGATTCAACGTCTGGTTATCAAGACCTTCGTTACCCAACCCTTGAGCTCTAGGGATTCTAGGAGTACGATAGGGAAGCAACATTGGGGCTTCGACTCACTAATTAATGTCATTTAATGATACAATGACAACTTTGAGTGGCCATGGGTTGTTTGTAGCAGGTTAGAAACAATTCGTTCTTTTTATATCTTTCTTCTATAACCAACTTTGGAAGTATATTGAAATCTTTACAATTGGGTCAACCAAAACGGATCGTGGGTTTTACTTCATCAACTTAAACTATCTGTGTTGTGTTGGAGGTGTGTCTTGATCTCTATATTCACTCAAAAATTAATCGATTTGATGTCTGTACTGACATATTTGTTGGGTTTAGGGCTTCAATGAGCACAACTTTTTTATTCTAGAATAGGGTCAAACTTTTAAGTACCCTGTATTTTGCTTGTCAAAACACTTCCCATCATTCTTAAATATTTTTCAATAACTTTACTAAGGTCTTGCTTGTAACAACCTATTATGACATCTTATTTATTGGCTTATTCTATAAGAAATATATTATTTATGAAATGTTTTGACATGATTTCCGGTACATGTCAATGAATTGGTTGAGGAAGACCATCTTTTCATTTGCCGGTTTTATCTGGTTGTTTTTCGTAAACATTAAGACAGATTGGTGAGTTGTGTTTCTTCGATCCTCCTTTTCTTCATTGTGTCTCTATCCGAGAATCAACGTCTTGTTATCAAGACTTTTGTTACCCAACCCTTGAGCTATAGGGATTCTAGGAGTACGATAGGGAAGCAACATTAGGGCTTCGACACACAAATTTATGTCATCTATTGAAATAATGACAACTTTGAGTGGCGATGGGTTGTTTGTAGCAGGTTAGAAACAATTCATTCTTTTTATATCTTGTTTCTATAACCAACTTTGGAAGTATATTGAAATCTTTACAATTGGTAAACCAAAATGGATCGTGGGTTTTGCTTGATCAACTTAATCAATCTGTATTGTGTTGGAGGTGTGTCTTGATCTCTATATTCACTCAAAAATTAATCGATTTGATGTCTGTACTGACATCTTTGTTGGGTTTAGGGCTTGAATGAGCACAACTTTTTTATTCCGGAGTAGGGTCAAACTTTCAAGTACCGTGCATTTTGCTTGTCAAAACACTTCCCATCATTATTAAATCTTTTTCAATAACTTTACTAAGGTCTTGCTTGTAACACCTTATTATGACATCTTATTTATTGGCTTATTCAAAAAGGAATATATTATTTATGAAATGTTTTGACATGATTTCCGGTACATGTCGATGAATTGGTTGAGGAAGACCATCTTTTCATTTGCCGGTTTTTTCCGGTTGTTTATTGTAAACATTAAGACAGATTTGTGAGTTGTGTTTCTTCGATCCTCCTTTTCTTCATTGTGTCTCAATCCGAGATTCAACGTCTGGTTATCAAGACCTTCGTTACCCAACCCTTGAGCTCTAGGGATTCTAGGAGTACGATGGGGAAGCAACATTGGTGCTTCGACTCACTAATTAATGTCATCTAATGATATAATGACAACTTTGAGTGGCGATGGGTTGTTTGTAGCAGGTTAGAAACAATTCGTTCTTTTTATATCTTTCTTCTATAACCAACTTTGGAAGTATATTGAAATCTTTACAATTGGGTCAACCAAAACGGATCGTGGGTTTTGCTTCATCAACTTAATCTATCTGTGTTGTGTTGGAGGTGTGTCTTGATCTCTATATTCACTCAAAAATTAATCGATTTGATGTCTGTACTGACATATTTGTTGGGTTTAGGGCTTCAATGAGCACAACTTTTTTATTCTAGAATAGGGTCAAATTTTTAAGTACCCTGTATTTTGGTTGTCAAAACACTTCCCATCATTCTTAAATATTTTTCAATAACTTTACTAAGGTCTTGCTTGTAACAACCTATTATGACATCTTATTTATTGGCTTATTCTATAAGAAATATATTATTTATGAAATGTTTTGACATGATTTCCGGTACATGTCAATGAATTGGTTGAGGAAGACCATCTTTTCATTTGCCGGTTTTATCTGGTTGTTTTTCGTAAACATTAAGACAGATTGGTGAGTTGTGTTTCTTCGATCCTCCTTTTCTTCATTGTATCTCTATCCGAGAATCAACGTCTTGTTATCAAGACTTTTGTTACCCAACCCTTGAGCTATAGGGATTCTAGGAGTACGATAGGGAAGCAACATTAGGGCTTCGACACACAAATTAATGTCATCTATTGATATAATGACAACTTTGAGTGGCGATGGGTTGTTTGTAGCAGGTTAGAAACAATTCGTTCTTTTTATATCTTGTTTCTATAACCAACTTTGGAAGTATATTGAAATCTTTACAATTGGGTAAACCAAAACGGATCGTGGGTTTTGCTTGATCAACTTAATCAATCTGTGTTGTGTTGGAGGTGTGTCTTGATCTCTATATTCACTAAAAAATTAATCGATTTGATGTCTGTACTAACATCTTTGTTGGGTTTAGGGCTTGAATGAGCACAACTTTTTTATTCCGGAGTAGGGTCAAACTTTCAAGTACCCTGCATTTTGCTTGTCAAAACACTTCCCATCATTATTAAATCTTTTTCAATAACTTGACTAAGGTCTTGCTTGTAACACCTTATTATGACATCTTATTTATTGGCTTTTTCAAAAAGGAATATATTATTTATGAAATGTTTTGACATGATTTCCGGTACATGTCGATGAATTGGTTGAGGAAGACCATCTTTTCATTTGCCGGTTTTTTCCGGTTGTTTATTGTAAACATTAAGACAGATTTCTGAGTTGTGTTTCTTCGATCCTCCTTTTCTTCATTGTGTCTCAATCCGAGATTCAACGTCTGGTTATCAAGACCTTCGTTACCCAACCGTTGAGCTCTAGGGATTCTAGGAGTACGATAGGAAAGCAACATTGGTGCTTCGACTCACTAATTAATGTCATCTATTGATATAATGACAACTTTGAGTGGCGATGGGTTGTTTGTAGCAGGTTAGAAACAATTCGTTCTTTTTATATCTTGTTTCTATAACCAACTTTGGAAGTATATTGAAATCTTTACAATTGGGTAAACCAAAACGGATCGTGGGTTTTGCTTGATCAACTTAATCAATCTGTGTTGTGTTGGAGGTGTGTCTTGATCTCTATATTCACTCAAAAATTAATTGATTTGATGTCTGTACTAACATCTTTGTTGGGTTTAGGGCTTGAATGAGCACAACTTTTTTATTCCGGAGTAGGGTCAAACTTTCAAGTACCCTGCATTTTGCTTGTCAAAACACTTCCCATCATTATTAAATCTTTTTCAATAACTTGACTAAGGTCTTGCTTGTAACACCTTATTATGACATCTTATTTATTGGCTTTTTCAAAAAGGAATATATTATTTATGATATGTTTTGACATGATTTCCGGTACATGTCGATGAATTGGTTGAGGAAGACCATCTTTTCATTTGCCGGTTTTTTCCGGTTGTTTATCGTAAACATTAAGACAGATTGGTGAGTTGTGTTTCTTCGATCCTCCTTTTCTTCATTGTGTCTCAACCCGAGATTCAACGTCTGGTTATCAAGACCTTCGTTACCCAACCGTTGAGCTCAAGGGATTCTAGGAGTACGATAGGGAAGCAACATTGGTGCTTCGACTCACTAATTAATGTCGTCTATTGATATAATGACAACTTTGAGTGGCGATGGGTTGTTTGTAGCAGGTTAGAAACAATTCGTTCTTTTTATATCTTGTTTCTATAACCAACTTTGGAAGTATATTGAAATCTTTACAATTGGGTAAACCAAAACGGATCGTGGGTTTTGCTTAATCAACTTAATCAATCTGTATTTTGTTGGAGGTGTGTCTTGATCTCTATATTCACTCAAAAATTAATCGATTTGATGTCTGTACTAACATCTTTGTTGGGTTTAGGGCTTGAATGAGCACAACTTTTGTGACAACTGTCAAAATTCGAGCTTTCAGGTTAGCTTCTATTAAGTTTATTAGTGTTTATATAGTTTAAATTTTAAGATTAAGAAATAGTTGGTTTAGAATGGCCGAAAAACCCCTAGCATTTCCGGTAGTCGCTTAAAAATGTCCGGTTCCGACCCGTAACTGTCCGAAACTTCCAATACAGTGCCAAATGCTCTAATTTATACCCAATGTATATAAAATATATAGTTTTAATGTTTCAAATATAAAACTTCTATTTTTATAGAATTTTATCACTTTTGGGCTTACATTTTGAGGAAAAAGGGGCAAAATTTGAGAAAATGACATTGTATCCTTAATTGGGCTTGAGTTTTATTTTATTTATAAAACAAATATATGATTTTGAGAGGAGTGGGCCCCCATGGCCGGCCTCCTCTCTAAACCCCCATATAAATACATTTTTTTCATTTTTCTCCTCATTTTGCATGTTCAAAATTCAAAATTTGCTCTCACCTCTCTCTCTCTAGAAGTGAAGAGACATTTTCTCCCTCTCTAAAACAAAAACTCCAGCCATTTCTCATTTCAAATCATCATCAAGATCAAGTTCATACAAGGATTTAGAAGCTCTAATCATCATCCAAACAAGGTAACAACTTTACCCTCATTTTCTTACCATTTTTGGGTGAAAACCCCACTTTTCTTACATTTTTTTTTAGCTACTTCTTCTAATATCCAAAAATTCTGAGTTTGTGGAGAGATTTTACACCAAAACATGTAAAATGTTTATAAAATGGTGATAATCTATGACCTACACAAATAAAACTCAAGAGAATAGGGGAAAAATCATGATTTTATGTGTTCTTGAACAAAAATGGTTATTTTGGTTCTGGCAGATTCATGCATGTGTGTAAATCGTCAATTTCTTACAATTTTTATGTTCAAATATCATGAATCTTCTTTCTACAAGTTATTTAGTGAATGGGGGTACTAATCCAAGTGGTCTCACTCAAAGACATTGAGTTTTGACCCCCCAAATGCTCATGACAAGATGCATGTGCATCTGGAAGTTCAACAGTAGGTAAACCCTACTTTGAACGACCATAACTCTTTGAATATTCCTCTAAATCACTTGATTTTTCTTCTGGAAGTTAGCGTAATGAGTTACCTTTCATATGCATCTGATTTCATTCAAAAATATGGTTATTTGAGGTTTCAACTCTTCAAAACAAAATGAGTGTGCAATCTGTCCAAAGCTAACAGATTTGTGCATGCATGTTCAAATGGCCATATCTCTTTCAAAACTCAATGAACAAGGATGATTTTTCTTTTGAGAGTTATATTTATGAGTTATCTTTATTTTGCAAGTGGAATCACTTAAAAATATGGAGTTTTGACCCTCCAAACACCTAAAATACTTTAGGTGTGCAATCTGTGAAACCACCAGCAGCTAAACTCTACTTTGTGTGTTAGTATCTCCTTTGTTATTTGTCTTTAATGCATGATTCTTCTTCTAGAACTTCATTTTATGAGTTAGTATTCATATGGATCCAGTTTCATGCAAAAATATGATGTTTTGAGACACTAATCAATTTATTAAAGTTAAGTGTGCAATCTGTCAGCTAATGACAGAATTGTGCATGCAACTTTGTAGTGTCATACCTCCTTCATAACTTCTTAAAAATCCGTGATTATTATCTCAAAAGTTTCCTTTATGAGTTATGACCTAATCCAACTGGAAATTCTAGAAAACACTGAGTATAACTCCTCAAGTGAGTGATTTACTAACATGGTGTAATATGTTTTACCGGTTGTGACATAATGTTTTGCATGAATTATTTGAACAACTTGTACATGTCCAAAAGGCATGAAATTTGGTCACAAAGACCATAACTCAGTACTTTATCTTATATAAAAATATAGGAAACTAGATCATTTTGGAAGCCCTTGAAAACTGATCATTTTTAGGACAATTAGTTTCTGTCCAGAAGAGAAATTCTGGACTTAATTGATTTTTATAAATATTGATCGTGTGATGGATAATAAGATCACTTTCGGTATAAATTACGATATTAATGAGCATATGGGCATTTTGTATAATTGGACATATATAGACACTTATGGGCTTAAGATTTATTCACCTCTAAGTAGTATTAGACCTATAAGTGACGGTTTTGAGTATTACTCTTTGATAGGGAAGCGTTAGGTCGTTGTGCGGAGATTCGGATTGTATTGTTTTGCGTTGCGGAGCGTTGCTATAAGGTGAGTATTGACAGCCCCTCTTTCAAAGTGTTTTATACGTTTTGGGGTGAAAAGCATGATTGAATGTGTTTTATGAGCCATTGTCATTATGATTATGAAATCTTGTTAAATTTGATGTTGTGGGCACTAAGGCATGTACACTAATAGTTATATTGAGTAAAATGTAACATAAAAGTTTGTACACTACTATTAACTCAAGTGAGGAGCCGAGGGTATTTGTGGATAGCGCTATTTGGACGGACAATCCCACCTAAAAACCGACAAAGTAGGGGTGTGGATAGCAATCTCACCTAGAACCTACAGGTAGGGTGCACTATACCTATAAAAACGAAGGTTCTACATATGTGGGGTTTTAGTCCCACCGCTAAGGTAGAATTAAAAATATTATTTTGTGGTCGAAAGGTTTAGTGGTGGCTCTTTATATACAAAAATTAGAGTACATAATGCCTTAACGTTTTAAGATATCAATAAGTGCCAAAAATTTATTTTGCTCGTTTATTTTTGAAATATTGAAAACCTGTGAACTCACCAACTCTTTGTAGTTGACCTTGTTTTTATCTTGTTTTTCACGGGTAAGAAAAGATTAACTGGATTTTCTTTTATGTGGGCGCATCGACATCAACCATCTTGTTTATTTTGAAATTGTTTAGTTTAAACACTTGGTTTACCTTGTTTTGTCAGAACTTGTATTTGATGCGATGTAAATTTTTTTTTTAAACTTAAACTGTTGTGTATTGGAATGGATGGTTGGGGTTGTTTTTATCCTATTGTTATGAAATCTTGCGCTATCACGCCTCGTGTTTCCGCTTTAGCGGGGTGTGACAGACTTGGTATCAGAGCCATAGGTTATAGAGAACACCGGTTTTTCTAAACAAATACTATAACCAAAAGTTTTCGAAAACTGTTTTTATAAAAATAAAAAAAAATAAAAAAAGCTTAGTACTAGTATAATTGGAATAAGTGTCGACTTAGCATATTGATATTAGGCAAAGCCTGATCACCTATGTCTAATTCAATATGTATAGGGGAGACATGGAACAATTATATTGGGAACTTCTTGCCCAAATGGAAAGCATGGTCATAAGTGTGAGTTTGCATAAGTACTTTAATTTTTTTTTATTAAAGTGCATTTAGTAATTAAATTTGTTACTGCCGCAGTTTAAAATGTCTAGCTCTTCTTCCACTCCCGATCACTCCCCCGACGAATCCGGGTACTTTACTAGCCTCCCTAGGAGGAACCAGCCCATGCTTGAAGAGAGTGATCCGTCTGAGGAAAGTGACGCGGCCACCCGAGAGACTTCTGTGGAGATTTTTGTACCTGCGCCACCTCCGGTCGATGTGGCTGGACCGTCACGCGGACCTAGGACTATTCGGACAGCCCGAAAGCGTGTCCTCCCTGGCCGAAGGGTGGTATTCACGGTTCCGTCCGACCCGTCGGGCGAACCAGCTGAATCGCGATCTCGATCGCGAAGCGTGACGCCTCCATCTCCGGCCGTGAGAGTTCCAGAGCCGCAGCCTCAAGGGATGACGGCAACCGAGAACCTCTGGATCACAGGATTGGAGGTTCAGATACAGGGACAGCGAGATAGACTAGAAGAGTTTAAGCAGGCCTTAGAAAGCATTCTTACAGTCTTGCACACTCAAGACGAGATCACTACGGGGATCAGGGTGATCGCACATGAGGCCGGGAGGGCTACTCGGAGGCTGTACACGTATCTGTTTTGGGCATTAGGAGCACTGATGGTGATGATAGGAGTATTGATTTGGGTAATGATCCATTAGGGAACTTCTGTTATTAACAATCTTTTGGAGGACCATATTGGCTTTTGAGGCTTGTAGCCTAGATGTTTAAGATTAAACAATTTTATGTTATTTGGGTTGTACTTTAAAACTTATGTTTGAATTACTTTGGTTTATTTTTGATAATTAGCTAAGTTATCTATTTATCTCATGTTGTTTTGAAATGTATGTGTTCGTGAGTAGTATTGGATGTATGTTATAAGATGTGTATGATTTAGTAAGTAGATTTATAATGGCCATTGTAACACAAAATTGACTAAAACTCAATTTAAAATCGTGTTTAGAACAATGCCTCCAAGAAGAGAGAATTCCGAAGTTGCGAGACTTGTGTCCGAACAACTTATGGCTGCATTTCCAAACATTGTTAGTCAAGTGGCTGCTGGCCTGAACAATAATCAAAACAACAGTCAAGGGTCTGGAAACAGAGAATGTACATATAAATCCTTTAGGAGCTGTAACCCTAAAGAATTTCATGGAACTGAGGGAGCCGTGGGATTATTAACTTGGATAGAGAGCATGGAGTCTGTGCTCCATATTAGGAAATGTACCGAAGGTAAGAAGGTAGAGTTTGCTACATGCTTATTACAAGGACGAGCGTTAACATGGTGGAATATACAAGTACAAACCCGTGGTCGAGAAGCTGCTAATAGTCTTACGTGGGAGGATTTCAAGAAAATGTTGAAAGAAGAATACTGCCCAAGAAGCGAAATTCAGAAGCTGGAAGCGGAATTGTGGAATCATGAAATGAGAGGGAATGATATCGACTCCTACACAGCCCGATTTCATGAATTGGCAAAAATGGTACCGCATCTGGTAACGCTTGAAGAGAACCGCGTTGATAGGTATATTTGGGGATTATCTCCGGAGATACGCGGGGATGTTACCTCAGCAAACCCAAAAACTCTACAAGAGGCAGTAAGTTCGGCAACCAGACTCACAAACAATGCTACTCGCTCGGGATTGTTTGTAAGGGATAAGGCACAAGGGAAGAGAAAACTGGATGAACCAATGAGAAAGCAGTTTGGAAAAAGGACAAGCAAGGAACAAAGAACTACGAGTAACAACGTAATTCAAACTCAACCTGCAGAGAAAGGGAAAGGACCTTATCCCAAATGTGACAAATGCAATAGACAAGATACCGACAATGTATTATCTGTCAAAAATGCAACAAAGGAGGTCATTATGCCAAGGATTGCGGGGAGCACGGGAAGGCGGGCATGTTTTGAGTGTGGAAGCCCGGATCACTTTCGGAATACATGTCCACGATGGAATCGTAGACCGAACACTCATCAAGCAAGACCGGCTAACCGAGGAAATCAAGGAGGTCCGGCAAGAGGTCGAGTGTTTGAGATTGGAGCGAGAGGAAGCAAGGCAAAACCCGGATGTCGTTACAGTACGTTTCTTCGAATAATCATTATGCGTCCGTACTATTTGATTCGGGAGCGTATAGGAGTTTTGTGGCGACAGAATTTAGATCAAAGATAAATTTAAAACCTCAAAAATTGAAAGAAATATATGTCATTGAATATGCCAACGGACAAGAATGTAGGGCTAAAGACATATTAATGAACTGCACCTTAAGTTTGGCCAATAGAGATTTTAGTATAGATCTAATACCGATTAAATTGGGAAGTTTCGACATAATCGTGGTTATGGATTGGCTGTCCAAAAACCGAGCTGAAATTTGTTGTTCCAAAAAGATCATTCGAGTTCCGTTACCCGAAGGGGGAAAACTCGAAGTACACGGCGAGAAAACTAGAAGGAGTGTTAAAATAGTAACGTGTATGAAAATGCGAAAGCATTTGAGAAAGGACGGTATTGTCTTTCTAGATCACGTTAAGAATACGAAAGCTGAAGAAAAACACGTTCAAGATATTCCTATAGTTCGGGACTTTCCCAAAGTATTCCCAGACGACTTGCCTGGAATACCCCCGCCAAGACAAGTTGAATTTCACATCGATTTAATTCCTGGAGCTGCGCCCGTGGCGAAATCACCATACCGGTTAGCGCCATCTGAGATGCAGGAACTGTCAGAACAACTTCAGGAGTTACTCGATAAGGGATTCATCAGACCCAGCTTTCACCTTGGGGAGCTCCAATCTTATTTGTTAAAAAGAAAGATGGATCTTTTCGAATGTGTATCGATTATAGGGAACTCAACAAGTTAACAATTAAGAACCGATACCCCCTTCCCCGGATTGATGATTTGTTTGACCAACTTCAAGGTGCAACGTACTTCTCGAAGATCGATCTTAGGTCTGGATATCATCAAATGAGAGTGCGAGAAGAAGATATCCCCAAGACGGCCTTTAGGAGTCGATATTTCGGTCACTACGAGTTCCTAGTCATGCCATTTGGTCTAACAAACGCACCGGCAGTCTTCATGGATTTGATGAATAGAGTATGTCGACCATACCTAGACAAATTCGTGATCGTATTTGTAGATGATATACTCATTTATTCTCGAGACAAAAAGGAGCATGAGCAACACTTGAAGTTGATATTGGAATTGCTCAGAGACGAGAGGTTGTACGCGAAATTCTCTAAATGTGAATTCTGGATTCGTGAGGTCAACTTTCTTGGCCATGTGGTGAATGAAAAGGGGATCCAAGTTGATCCAGCTAAGATTGAGGCCATTAAGAAATGGGAAGCCCCAAAGACACCGACCGAAATCCGACAATTTCTGGGATTGGCAGGTTATTACCGGCGATTTATCGAGAATTTCTCTAAGATCGCGCAACCACTAACAACTCTAACACAAGAAGATAAAAAGTTTATTTGGGGAGAGAAACAAGAAGAAGCCTTCCAGACGCTCAAACACAAGTTATGCAACGCACCAATTTTGGCTCTACCTGAAGGAGTCGAAAACTTCGTAGTCTACTGTGATGCTTCACATCAGGGAATGGGCTGCGTGTTAATGCAAAAAGACAAAGTTATTGCATACGCTTCGAGACAATTAAAGATTCACGAGAAGAATTACACCACTCATGATTTGGAATTAGGGGCGGTGGTGTTCGCACTCAAAATCTGGAGACACTACCTATACGGCACCAAGTGCACCATTTTCACGGATCATAAAAGCCTCCAACACATCCTTGACCAGAAAATGCTCAATATGAGGCAGAGAAGATGGGTGGAACTACTTAGTGACTACGACTGTGAAATAAAGTACCATCCGGGAAAAGCTAATGTGGTAGCCGACGCGTTAAGCCGAAAGAAGAAAATAGGAAGAATGAAACCTTGCAACATTTAGAGAAAGAAATTGAAATGCAAGAGGATGGTGTGTATTACTTCAAGAATAAAGCATGGGTACCGAAGGTTGGTGATCTACGGTCAACCATTTTGGATGAAGCCCATCGATCCAGATATTCGATTCACCCAGGAGCAGATAAAATGTATAAGGATTTGAAGGAGTATTATTGGTGGCCGGGAATGAAGAAAGATGTTGTTGTATTCGTAAGCAAGTGCCTGACTTGTGCTAAGATAAAGGCTGAACATCAGAAACCATCTGATTTACTCCAACAACCTGAAATACCACAGTGGAAGTGGTAGCAAATAACAATGGATTACGTAACTAAATTACCCAGAACTGGAAAGGGGCACGACACAATATGGGTTATAGTAGACCGACTTACCAAATCGGCTCATTTCATCCCCATTCGCGAAGATTTCAGTATGGAAAGGCGTGCGCAAATCTATATTAATGAAATAGTTACACGTCATGGTGTGCCTATTTCCATTATTTCGGACAGAGATACACGATTTACATCGCGTTTTTGGCAATCACTCCAAAAGGCATTGGGTACACGTTTGGATTATAGCACCGCCTATCATCCTCAAACGGATGGACAATCGGAAAGAACTATTCAAACGCAATAGATTTCGGTGGAAGTTGGGATACCCACCTACCACTTGTTGAATTCTCCTATAACAACAGCTATCATACCAGCATACAATGTGCACCGTACGAAGCTCTCTATACGGACGTAAGTGCAGATCGCCGCTTAGCTGGGTAGAAGTCGGAGATAGACAGCTGACAACGCCTGATATTATACAGGAAACCGCTGACAAGATCTCAATCATCAAAGAATGACTCAAGACAGCAAGAGACCGTCAGAAAAGTTATGCGGATAATCGGAGAAAGTCGTTGGAATTTCAAGTGGGAGATAAAGTGCTATTAAAAGTGTCCCCATGGAAGGGACTGGTACGTTTCAGGAAGAGAGGCAAGCTGGGTCCCAGATACATTGGTCCATTCGAAATACTCGAAAGAATCGGACCAGTGGCGTACAAGTTGAAGTTACCGCAAAATCTAAGCGCAATCCACGACACATTTCATGTGTCGAATCTAAAGAAATGCCTAGCAGATGAAACGTTGATGTTACCCATAGACGACGTTCAGATTAATGATCGGTTAAACTTCGTTGAAGAACCAGTTGAGGTTTTGAACCGAGAAGTTAAACGGTTAAGGCGCAGTAAAATCCCTATTATTAAGGTCCGTTGGAATGCGAAACATGGTCCAGAATATACCTGGGAACGTGAAGATTTGATGAAGCAAAAATATCCCAGCTTATTCATGAACACCCCGGAGAAAGCCACTTTTTAAATTTCGGGACGAAATTTCTTTAACGGGGGAAGACTGTGACAACTGTCAAAATTCGAGCTTTCAGGTTAGCTTCTATTAAGTTTATTAGTGTTTATATAGTTTAAATTTTAAGATTAAGAAATAGTTGGTTTAGAATGGCCGAAAAACCCCTAGCATTTCCGGTAGTCGCTTAAAAATGTCCGGTTCAGACCCGTAACTGTCCGAAACTTCCAATACAGTGCCAAATGCTCTAATTTATACCCAATGTATATAAAATATATAGTTTTAATATTTCAAATATAAAACTTCTATTTTTATAGAATTTTATCACTTTTGGGCTTACATTTTGAGGAAAAAGGGGCAAAAATTGAGAAAATGACATTGTATCCTTAATTGGGCTTGAGTTTTATTTTATTTATAAAACAAATATATGATTTTGAGAGGAGTGGGCCCCCATGGCCGGTCTCCTCTCTAAACCCCCATATAAATACATTTTTTTTTCATTTTTCTCCTCATTTTGCATGTTCAAAATTCAAAATTTGCTCTCACCTCTCTCTCTCTAGAAGTGAAGAGACATTTTCTCCCTCTCTAAAACAAAAACTCCAGCCATTTCTCATTTCAAATCATCATCAAGATCAAGTTCATACAAGGATTTAGAAGCTCTAATCATCATCCAAACAAGGTAACAACTTTACCCTTATTTTCTTACCATTTTTGGGTGAACACCCCACTTTTCTTACATTTTTTTTAGCTACTTCTTCTAATATCCAAAAATTCTGAGTTTGTGGAGAGATTTTACACTAAAACATGTAAAATGTTTATAAAATGGTGATAATCTATGACCTACACAAATAAAACTCAAGAGAATAGGGGAAAAATCATGATTTTATGTGTTCTAATCCAAGTGGTCTCAGTCAAAGACATTGAGCTTTGACCCCCCAAATGCTTATGACAAGATGCATGTGCATCTGGAAGTTCAACAGTAGGTAAACCCTACTTTGAACGACCATAACTCTTTGAATATTCCTCCAAATCACTTGATTTTTCTTCTGGAAGTTAGCTTAATGAGTTACCTTTCATATGCATCTGATTTCATTCAAAAATATGGTTATTTGAGGTTTCAACTCTTCAAAACAAAATGAGTGTGCAATCTGTCCAAAGCTGACAGATTTGTGCATGCATGTTCAAATGACCATATCTCTTTCAAAACTCAATAAAAAAGGATGATATTTCTTTTGAGAGTTATATTTATGAGTTATCTTCAGTTTGCAAGTGGAATCACTTAAAAATATGGAGTTTTGACCCTCCAAACACCTAAAATACTTTAGGTGTGCAATCTGTGAAACCACCAGCAGCTAAACTCTACTTTGTGTGTTAGTATCTCCTTTGTTATTTGTCTTTAATGCATGATTCTTCTTCTAGAACTTCATTTTATGAGTTAGTATTCATATGGATCCAGTTTGATGCAAAAATATGATGTTTTGAGACACTAATCAATTTATTAAAGTTAAGTGTGCAATCTGTCAGCTAATGACAGAATTGTGCATGCACCTTTGTAGTGTCATACCTCCTTCATAACTTCTTAAAAATCCGTGATTCTTATCTCAAAAGTTTCCTTTATGAGTTATGATTCTAATTCAACTGGAAATTCTAGAAAACACTGAGTATAACTCCTCAAGTGAGTGATTTACTAACATGGTGTAATATGTTTTACCGGTTGTGACATAATGTTTTGCATGAATTATTTGAACAACTTGTACATGTCCAAAAGGCATGAAATTTGGTCACAAAGACCATAACTCAGTACTTTATCTTATATAAAAATATAGGAAACTAGATCATTTTGGAAGCCCTTTAAAACTGATCATTTTTAGGACAATTAGTTTCTGTCCAGAAGAGAAATTCTGGACTTAATTGATTTTTATAAATATTGATCGTGTGATGGATAATAAGATCACTTTCGGTATAAATTACGATATTAATGAGCATATGGGCAATTTGTATAATTGGACATATATAGACACTTATGGGCTTAAGATTTATTCACCTCTAAGTAGTATTAGACCTATAAGTGACGGTTTTGAGTATTACTCTTTGATAGGGAAGCGTTAGGTTGTTGTGCGGAGATTCGGATTGTATTGTTTTGCGTTGCAGAGCGTTCCTATAAGGTGAGTATTCACAGCCCATCTTTCAAAGTGTTTTATACGTTTTGGGGTGAAAAGCATGATTGAATGTGTTTTATGAGCCATTGTCATTATGATTATATAATCTTGTTAAATTTGATGTTGTGGGCACTAAGGCATGTACACTAATAGTTATATTGAGTAAAATGTAACATAAAAGTTTGTACACTACTATTAACTCAAGTGAGGAGCCGAGGGTATTTGTGGATAGCGCTATTTGGACGGACAATCCCACCTAAAAACCGATAAGTAGGGGTGTGGATAGCAATCCAACCTAGAAATTACAGGTAGGGGTGCACGATACTTAAAAAAACGAATGTTCTACATATGTGGGGTATTAGTCCCACCGCTAAGGTAGAATTAAAAATATTATTTTGTGGTCGAAAAGTTTAGTGGTGGCTCTTTATATACAAAAATTAGAGTACATAATGCCTTAACGTTTTAAGATATCAATAAGTGCCAAAAATTTATTTTGCTCATATTCACTCACACAATTGATTATTTTTGAAATATTGAAAACCTGTGAACTCACCAACTCTTTGTAGTTAACCTTGTTTTTATCATGCTTTTCAGGGGTAAGAAAAGATTAACTGGATTTTCTTTTATGCGGGCGCAACGACATCAACCATCTTGTTTATTTTGAAATTGTTTAGTTTAAACACTTGGTTTACCTTGTTTTGTCAGAACTTGTATTTGATGCGATGTAAATTTTTTTTTAAACTTAAACTGTTGTGTATTGGAATGGATGGTTGGTGTTGTTTTTATCCTATCGTTATGAAATCTTGCGCTATCCCGCCTCGTGTTTCCGCTTTAGCGGGGTGTGACAACTTTTTTATTCCGGAGTAGGGTCAAACTTTCAAGTACCCTGCATTTTGCTTGTCAAAACACTTCCCATCATTATTAAATCTTTTTCAATAACTTGACTAAGGTCTTGCTTGTAACACCTTATTATGACATCTTATTTATTGGCTTTTTCAAAAAGGAATATATTATTTATGAAATGTTTTGACATGATTTCCGGTACATGTCGATGAATTGGTTGAGGAAGACCATCTTTTGTTTATCGTAAACATTAAGACAGATTGGTGAGTTGTGTTTCTTCGATCCTCCTTTTCTGCATTGTGTCTCAATCCGAGATTCAATGTCTGGTTATCAAGACCTTCGTTACCCAACCCTTGAGCTCTAGGGATTCTAGGAGTACGATAGGGAAGCAACATTGGGGCTTCAACTCACTAATTAATGTCATTTAATGATACAATGACAACTTTGAGTGGCCATGGGTTGTTTGTAGCAGGTTAGTAACAATTCGTTCTTTTTATATCTTTCTTCTATAACCCACTTTGGAAGTATATTGAAATCTTTACAATTGGGTCAACCAAAACGGATCGTGGGTTTTGCTTCATCAACTTAATCTATCTGTGTTGTGTTGGAGGTGTGTCTTGATCTCTATATTCACTCAAAAATTAATCGATTTGATGTTTGTACTGACATATTTGTTGGGTTTAGGACTTCAATGAGCACAACTTTTTTATTCTAGAATAGGGTCAAAACACTTCCCATCATTCTTTTTTCTATAAATTTACTAAGGTCTTGCTTGTAACAACCTATTATGACATCTTATTTATTGGTTTATTCTATAAGGAATATATTATTTATGAAATGTTTTGACATGATTTCCGGTACATGTCAATGAATTGGTTGAGGAAGACCATCTTTTTATTTGCAGGTTTTTTTCGGTTGTTTATCGTAAACATTAAGACAGATTGGGGGGTTGTGCTTCTTCGATCTACCTTTTCTTCATTGTGTCTCTATCCTAGATTCAACGTCTTGTTATCAAGACCTTCGTTACCAAATCTTTGAGCCCTAGGGATTCTAGGAGTACGATAGGGAAGCAAAATTGGGGAGTTATCTTTCGTCGGGACAAACTTTCAAGTCCCCTGCATTATGCTTGTCAAAACAATTCCCGTGATTTTTAAATCTTTTTCAATCGCTTTTCATTTGCCGGTTTTTTCCGGTTGTTTATCGTAAACATTAAGACAGATTGGTGAGTTATCTTTCGTCGATCCTCCTTTTCTTCATTGTGTATCTATCCGAGTTTCAACGTCTTTTTATCAAGACCTTCGTTACCCAACCCTTGAGCTATAGGGATTCTAGGAGTACGATAGGGAAACAACATTGGGGCTTCGACTCACTAATTAATGTCATATAATGATATAATGACAACTTTGATTGGCGATGGGTTGTTTGTAGCAGGTTAGAAACAATTCATTCTTTTTATATCTTGTTTCTATAAACAACTTTGGAAGTATATTGAAATCTTTACAATTGGGTCAACCAAAACAGATTGTAGGTTTTGCTAGATCAAATTAATCATTCTGTGTTGTGATGGAGGTGTGCCTTGATCTCGATATTCACTCAAAAATTAATCGTTTTGATGTCTGTACTGACATATTTGTTGGGTTTAGGTTTTGAATGAGCACAACTTTTTTATTCCTAAGTAGGGTCAAACTTTCAAGTACCCTGCATTTTGCTTGTCAAAACACTTTCCATCATTCTTAAATATTTTTCAATAACTTTACTAAGGTCTTACTTGTAACAACCTATTAAGACATCTTATTTATTGGCTTATTCTAAAAGGAATATATTATTTATGAAATATTTTGACATGATTTCCGGTACATGTCGATGAATTGGTTGAGGAAGACCATCTTTTCATTTGTCGGTTTTTTCCGGTTGTTTAGCGTAAACATTAAGACAGATTGGTGAGTTGTGTTTCTTCGATCTACCTTTTCATCATTGTGTCTCTATCCGAGATTCAACATCTTGTTAACAAGCCCTTCGTTACCCAACGCTTGAGCTATAGGGATTCTAGGAGTACGATTGGGAAGCAACATTGGGGCTTCGACTCACTATATAATGTCATTTAATGATATGATGACAACTTTGAGTGGCGATGGGTTGTTTGTAGCAGGTTAGAAACAATTCGTTCTTTTTATATCTTCTTTCAATAACCAACTTTGGAAGTATATTGAAATCTTTACAATTGGGTCAAACAAAACGGATCGTGGGTTTTGTGTGATCAACTTAATCAATCTGTGTTGTGTTGGAGGTGTGTCTTGATCTCTATATTCACTCAAAAATTAATCGATTTGATGTCTGTACTGATATATTTGTTGGGTTTAGGGCTTCAATGAGCACAACTTTTTTATTCCGGAGTAGGGTCAAACTTTCAAGTGCCCTGCATTTTGCTTGTCAAAACACTTCCCATCATTCTTAAATATTTTTCAATCGCTTTTCATTTGCCGGTTTTTTCCGGTTGTTTATCGTAAACATTAAGACAGATTGGTGAGTTATCTTTCGTCGATCCTCCTTTTCTTCATTGTGTATCTATCCGAGTTTCAACGTCTTTTTATCAAGACCTTCGTTACCCAACCCTTGAGCTATAGGGATTCTAGGAGTACGATAGGGAAACAACATTGGGGCTTCGACTCACTAATTAATGTCATATAATGATATAATGACAACTTTGATTGGCGATGGGTTGTTTGTAGCAGGTTAGAAACAATTCATTCTTTTTATATCTTGTTTCTATAAACAACTTTGGAAGTATATTGAAATCTTTACAATTGGGTCAACCAAAACAGATTGTAGGTTTTGCTAGATCAAATTAATCAATCTGTGTTGTGTTGGAGGTGTGCCTTGATCTCGATATTCACTCAAAAATTAATCGTTTTGATGTCTGTACTGACATATTTGTTGGGTTTAGGTTTTGAATGAGCACAACTTTTTTATTCCTAAGTAGGGTCAAACTTTCAAGTACCCTGCATTTTGCTTGTCAAAACACTTTCCATCATTCTTAAATATTTTTCAATAACTTTACTAAGGTCTTACTTGTAACAACCTATTAAGACATCTTATTTATTGGCTTATTCTAAAAGGAATATATTATTTATGAAATATTTTGACATGATTTCCGGTACATGTCGATGAATTGGTTGAGGAAGACCATCTTTTCATTTGTCGGTTTTTTCCGGTTGCTTAGCGTAAACATTAAGACAGATTGGTGAGTTGTGTTTCTTCGATCTACCTTTTCATCATTGTGTCTCTATCCGAGATTCAACATCTTGTTATCAAGCCCTTCGTTACCCAACGCTTGAGCTATAGGGATTCTAGGAGTACGATTGGGAAGCAACATTGGGGCTTCGACTCACTATATAATGTCATTTAATGATATGATGACAACTTTCAG
The DNA here is from genome assembly GCA_036898165.1 of Silybum marianum. NCBI lineage: Eukaryota > Viridiplantae > Streptophyta > Magnoliopsida > Asterales > Asteraceae > Silybum > Silybum marianum. The sequence continues at coordinate 22,394,895 of CM072531.1, read as the reverse complement.
TGGCGATGGGTTGTTTGTAGCAGGTTAGAAACAATTCGTTCTTTTTATATCTTCTTTCAATAACCAACTTTGGAAGTATATTGAAATCTTTACAATTGGGTCAACCAAAACGGATCGTGGGTTTTGTGTGATCAACTTAATCAATCTGTGTTGTGTTGGAGGTGTGTCTTGATCTCTATATTCACTCAAAAATTAATCGATTTGATGTCTGTACTGACATATTTGTTGGGTTTAGGGCTTCAATGAGCACAACTTTTTTATTCCGGAGTAGGGCCAAACTTTCAAGTGCCCTGCATTTTGCTTGTCAAAACACTTCCCATCATTCTTAAATATTTTTCAATAATTGTACTAAGGTCTTGCTTGTAACAACCTATTAAGACACCTTATTTATTTGCTTATTCTAAAAGGATTATATTATTTACGAAATGTTTTGACATCATTTCCGGTATATGTCGATGAATTGGTTGAGGAAGACCATCTTTTCATTGCCGGTTTTTTCCGGTTGTTTATCGTAAACATTAAGACAGATTGGTGAGTTGTGTTTCTTTGATCCTCCTATTCTTCATTGTGTATCTATCCGAGTTACAACGTCTTGTTATCAAGACCTTCGTTACCCAACCCTTGAGCTATAGGGATTCTAGGAGTACGATAGGGAAACAACATTGGGGCTTCGACTCACTAACTAATGTCATCAAATAATATGATTACAACTTAGTTTGGCGATGGGTTGTTTGTAGCAGGTTAGAAACAATTCGTTCTTTTTATATCTTGTTTCTATAACCAACTTTGGAAGTAAATTGTAATCTTTACAATTGGGTCAACCAAAACGGATCGTGGGTTTTGCTTGATCAACTTAATCAATCTGTGTTGTGTTGGAGGTGTGTCTTGATCTCTACATCCACGCAAAAATTAATCGATTTGATGTCTGTACTGACATATTTTTTGGGTTTAGGGCTTGAAAGAGTACAACATTTTTTTTCCGGAGTAGGGACAAACTTTCAAGTCCCCTGCATTTTTCTTGTCAAAACAATTCCCGTGATTTTTAAATCTTTTTCAATCGCTTTTCATTTGCCGGTTTTTTCCGGTTGTTTATCGTAAACATTAAGACAGATTGGTGAGTTATATTTCGTCGATCCTCCTTTTCTTCATTGTGTATCTATCCGAGTTTCAACGTCTTTTTATCAAGACCTTCGTTACCCAACCCTTGAGCTATAGGATTCTAGGAGTACGATAGGGAAACAACATTGGGGCTTCGACTCACTAATTAATGTCATATAATGATATGATGACAACTTTAATTGGCGATGGGTTGTTTGTAGCAGGTTAGAAACAATTCGTTCTTTTTATATCTTGTTTCTATAAACAACTTTGGAAGTATATTGAAATCTTTACAATTGGGTCAACCAAAACGGATTGTGGGTTTTGCTAGATCAAATTAATCAATCTGTGTTGTGTTGGAGGTGTGCCTTGATCTCGATATTCACTCAAAAATTAATCGTTTTGATGTCTGTACTGACATATTTGTTGGGTTTAGGTTTTGAATGAGCACAACTTTTTTATTCCTGAGTAGCGTCAAACTTTCAAGTACCCAGCATTTTGCTTGTCAAAACACTTTCCATCATTCTTAAATATTTTTCAATAACTTTACTAAGGTCTTACTTGTAACAACCTATTAAGACATCTTATTTATTGGCTTATTCTAAAAGGAATATATTATTTATGAAATATTTTGACATGATTTCCGGTACATGTCGATGAATTGGTTGAGGAAGACCATCTTTTAATTTGCCGGTTTTTTCCGGTTGTTTAGCGTAAACATTAAGACAGATTGGTGAGTTGTGTTTCTTCGATCTACCTTTTCATCATTGTGTCTCTATCCGAGTTTCAACGTCTTGTTATCAAGACCTTCGTTACCCAACCCTTGAGCTATAGAGATTCTAGGTGTACGATAGGGAAACAACATTGGGGCTTCGACTCACTATATAATGTCATTTAATGATATGATGACAACTTTGAGTGGCGATGGGTTGTTTGTAGCAGGTTTGGAAGTATATTGAAATCTTTACAATTGGGTCAACCAAAACGGATCGTGGTTTTTGTGTGATCAACTTAATCAATCTGTGTTGTGTTGGAGGTGTGTCTTGATCTCTATATTCACTCAAAAATTAATCGATTTGATGTCTGTATTGGCATATTTGTTGGGTTTAGGGTTTGAATAGCACAACATTTTTATTCCGGAGTAGGGCCAAACTTTCAAGTCCTTATGCATTTTGCTTGTCAAAACACTTCCCATCACTCTTAAATCTTTTTCAATAACTTTACTAAGGTCTTGCTCGTAACAACCTATTAAGAGACCTTATTTATTGGCTTATTCTAAAAGGAATATATTATTTACGAAATATTTTGACATGATTTCTGGTGCATGTCGATGAATTGGTTGAGGAAGACCATCTTTTCATTTGCCGATTTTTTCCGTTGTTTATCGTAAACATTAAGACAGATTGGTGAGTTGTGTTTCTTCAATCTACCTTTTCTTCATTGTGTCTCTATCCGAGATTCAACGTCTTGTTATCAAGACCTTTATTACCCAACCCTTCAGCTCTAGGGATTCTAGGAGTACGATTGGGAAGCAACATTGGGGCTTCGACTCCCTAATTAATGTCATCTTATATGATGACAACTTTGAGTGGCGATGGGCTGTTTGTAGCAGGTTAGAAACAATTCGTTCTTTTTATATCTTCTTTCTATAACCAAATTTGGAAGTATATTGTAATCTTTACAATTGGGTCAACCAAAACGGATCATGGGTTTTGCTTGATCAACTTAATCAATCTGTGTTGTGTTGGAGGTGTGTGTCTTGATCTCTATATTCATTCAAAAATTAATCGATTTGATGTCTGTACTGACGTATTTTTTGGGTTTAGGGCTTGAATGAGCACAACTTTTTTATTTCGGAGTAGGGACAAACTTTCAAGTGCCCTGCATTTTGCTTGTCAAAACACTTCCCGTCATTTTTAAATCTTTTTCAATTGCTTTACTAAGGTATTGCTTGTAACAACCTATTAAGACACCTTATTTATTGGCTTATTCTAAAAGGAATATATTATTTACGAAATGTTTTGACATCATTTCCGGTACATGAAGATGAATTGGTTGAGGAACACCATCTTTTCATTTTCCGGTTTTTTCCGGTTGTTTATCGTAAACATTAAAACAGATTGGTGAGTTGTGTTTCTTCGATCCTCCTTTTCTTCATTGTATATCTATCCGAGTTTCAACGTCTTGTTATCAAGACCTTCGTTACCCAACCCTTGAGCTATAGAGATTCTAGGTGTACGATAGGGAAACAACATTGGGGCTTCGACTCACTATATAATGTCATTTAATGATATGATGACAACTTTGAGTGGCGATGGGTTGTTTGTAGCAGGTTTGGAAGTATATTGAAATCTTTACAATTGGGTCAACCAAAACGGATCGTGGTTTTTGTGTGATCAACTTAATCAATCTGTGTTGTGTTGGAGGTGTGTCTTGATCTCTATATTCACTCAAAAATTAATCGATTTGATGTCTGTATTGGCATATTTGTTGGGTTTAGGGTTTGAATAGCACAACATTTTTATTCCGGAGTAGGGCCAAACTTTCAAGTCCTTATGCATTTTGCTTGTCAAAACACTTCCCATCACTCTTAAATCTTTTTCAATAACTTTACTAAGGTCTTGCTCGTAACAACCTATTAAGAGACCTTATTTATTGGCTTATTCTAAAAGGAATATATTATTTACGAAATATTTTGACATGATTTCTGGTGCATGTCGATGAATTGGTTGAGGAAGACCATCTTTTCATTTGCCGATTTTTTCCGTTGTTTATCGTAAACATTAAGACAGATTGGTGAGTTGTGTTTCTTCAATCTACCTTTTCTTCATTGTGTCTCTATCCGAGATTCAACGTCTTGTTATCAAGACCTTTATTACCCAACCCTTCAGCTCTAGGGATTCTAGGAGTACGATTGGGAAGCAACATTGGGGCTTCGACTCCCTAATTAATGTCATCTTATATGATGACAACTTTGAGTGGCGATGGGCTGTTTGTAGCAGGTTAGAAACAATTCGTTCTTTTTATATCTTCTTTCTATAACCAACTTTGGAAGTATATTGTAATCTTTACAATTGGGTCAACCAAAACGGATCATGGGTTTTGCTTGATCAACTTAATCAATCTGTGTTGTGTTGGAGGTGTGTGTCTTGATCTCTATATTCATTCAAAAATTAATCGATTTGATGTCTGTACTGACGTATTTTTTGGGTTTAGGGCTTGAATGAGCACAACTTTTTTATTTCGGAGTAGGGACAAACTTTCAAGTGCCCTGCATTTTGCTTGTCAAAACACTTCCCGTCATTTTTAAATCTTTTTCAATTGCTTTACTAAGGTATTGCTTGTAACAACCTATTAAGACACCTTATTTATTGGCTTATTCTAAAAGGAATATATTATTTACGAAATGTTTTGACATCATTTCCGGTACATGAAGATGAATTGGTTGAGGAACACCATCTTTTCATTTTCCGGTTTTTTCCGGTTGTTTATCGTAAACATTAAAACAGATTGGTGAGTTGTGTTTCTTCGATCCTCCTTTTCTTCATTGTATATCTATCCGAGTTTCAACGTCTTGTTATCAAGACCTTCGTTACCCAACCCTTGAGCTATAGAGATTCTAGGTGTACGATAGGGAAACAACATTGGGGCTTCGACTCACTAATTAATGTCATCTAATGATATGATGATAACTTTGAGTGGCGATGGGTTGTTTGTAGCAGGTTAGAAACAATTCTTTCTTTTTATATCTTCTTTCAATAACCAACTTTGGAAGTATGTTGAAATCTTTACAATTAGGTCAACCAAAACGGATCGTGGGTATTGTGTGATCAACTTAATCAATCTGTGTTGTGTTGGAGGTGTGTCTTGATCTCTATATTCACTCAAAAATTAATCGATTTGATGTCTGTACTGACATATTTGTTGGGTTTAGGGCTTGAATAGCACAAAATTTTTATTCCGGAGTAGGGCCAAATTTTCAAGTCCTTATGCATTTTGCTTGTCAAAACACTTCCCATCACTCTTAAATCTTTTTCAATAACTTTACTAAGGTCTTGCTCGTAACAACCAATTAAGACACCTTATTTATTGGCTTATTCTAAAAGGAATATATTATTTACGAAATGTTTTGACATGATTTCTGGTGCATGTCGATGAATTGGTTGAGGAAGACCATCTTTTCATTTGCCGGTTTTTTCCGGTTGTTTATCGTAAACATTAAGACAGATTTGTGAGTTGTGTTTCTTCGATCTACCTTTTCTTCATTGTGTCTCTATCCGAGATTCAACGTCTTGTTATCAAGACCTTTATTACCCAACCGTTCAGCTCTAGGGATTCTAGGAGTACGATTGGGAAGCAACATTGGGGCTTCGACTCCCTAATTAATGTCATCTGATATGATGACAACTTTGAGTGGCGATGGGCTGTTTGTAGCAGGTTAGAAACAATTCGTTCTTTTTATATCTTCTTTCTATAACCAACTTTGGAAGTATATTGTAATCTTTACAATTGGGTCAACCAAAACGGATCATGGGTTTTGCTTGATCAACTTAATCAATCTGTGTTGTGTTGGAGGTGTGTGTCTTGATCTCTATATTCATTCAAAAATTAATCGATTTGATGTCTGTACTGACGTATTTTTTTGGTTTAGGGCTTGAATGAGCACAATTTTTTTATTTCGAAGTAGGGACAAACTTTCAAGTGCCCAGCATTTTGCTTGTCAAAACACTTCCCGTCATTTTTAAATCTTTTTCAATTGCTTTACTAAGGTATTGCTTGTAACAACCTATTAAGACACCTTATTTATTGGCTTATTCTAAAAGGAATACATTATTTACGAAATGTTTTGACATCATTTCCGGTACATGAAGATGAAATGGTTGAGGAAAACCATCTTTTCATTTGCCGGTTTTTTCCGGTTGTTTATCGTAAACATTAAAACAGATTGGTGAGTTGTGTTTCTTCGATCCTCCTTTTCTTCATTGTATATCTATCCGAGTTTCAACGTCTTGTTATCAAGACCTTCGTTACCCAACCCTTGAGCTATAGAGATTCTAGGTGTACGATAGGGAAACAACATTGGGGCTTCGACTCACTAATTAATGTCATCTAATGATATGATGATAACTTTGGGTGGCGATGGGTTGTTTGTAGCAGGTTAGAAACAATTCTTTCTTTTTATATCTTCTTTCAATAACCAACTTTGGAAGTATATTGAAATCTTTACAATTGGGTCAACCAAAACGGATCGTGGGTTTTGTGTGATCAACTTAATCAATCTGTGTTGTGTTGGAGGTGTGTCTTGATCTCTATATTCACTCAAAAATTAATCGATTTGATGTCTGTACGGACATATTTGTTGGGTTTAGGGCTTGAATAGCACAACATTTTTATCCGGAGTAGGGTCAAACTTTCAAGTCCTTATGCATTTTGCTTGTCAAAACACTTCCCATCATTCTTAAATCTTTTTCAATAACTTTACTAAGTTCTTGCTCGTAACAACCTATTAAGACACCTTAATTATTGGCTTATTCTAAAAGGAATATATTATTTACGAAATGTTTTGACATAATTTCCGGTACATGTCGATGAATTGGTTGAGGAATACCATCTTTTCATTTGCCGGTTTTTTCCGGTTGTTTATTGTAAACATTAAGACAGATTGGTGAGTTGTGTTTCTTCGATCTACCTTTTCTTCATTGTGTCTCTATCCGAGATTCAACGTCTTGTTATCAAGACCTTCGTTACCCAACCCTTCAACTCTAGGGATTCTAGGAGTACGATTAGAAGCATCATTGGGGCTTCGACTAATTATATAATCATCTAATGATATGATGGCAACTTAGTGTGGCGATAGGTTGTTTGTAGCAGGTTAGAAACAATTCGTTCTTTTTATATCTTGTTACTATAACCAACTTCGGAAGTATATTGTAATCTTTACAATTGGCTCAACCTATACGGATCGTGGGTTTTGCTTGATCAACTTAATCAATCTGTGTTGTGTTGGAGGTGTGTCTTGATCTCTATATTCACTCAAAAATTAATCGATTTGATGTCTGTACTGACATATTTGTTGGGTTTAGTGCTTGAATGAGCACAACTTTATTATTCCGGAGTAGGGTCAAACTGTCAAGTCCCCTGCATTTTGCTTGTCAAAACACTTCCCGTCATTCTGAAATCTTTTTCAATCGCTTTACAAAGGTATTGCTTGTAACAACCTATTAAGACACCTTATTTATTGGCTTATTTTAAAAGGAATATATATTTTATTTACAAAATGTATTGACATGATTTCTGGTACATGTCGATGAATTGGTTGAGGAAGACCATATTTTCATTTGCCGGTTTTTTCCGGTTGTTTATCGTAAACATTAAGACAAATTGGTGGGTTGTGTTTCTTTGGTCCTCCTTTTCTTCATTGTGTATCTATCCGAGTTTCAACGTCTTGTTATCAAGACCTTCATTACCCAACCCTTGAGCTATAGGGATTGTAGGAGTACGATAGGGAAACAACATTGGGGCTTCGACTCACTAATTAATGTCATCTAATGATATGATGACAACTTAGTGTGGCGATGGGTTGTTTGTAGCAGGTTAGAAACAATTCGTTCTTTTTACATCTTGTTTCTATAACCAACTTTGGAAGTTAATTGTAATCTTTACAATTGGATCAACCAAAACGTATCGTGGGTTTTGCTTTATCAACTTAATCAATCTGTGTTGTGTTGGAGGTTTGTCTTGATCTATATATTCACTCAAAAATTAATCGATTTGATGTCTTTACTGACATATTTTTTGGGTTTAGGGCTTGAATGAGCACAATATTTTTATTCCAGAGTAGGGACAAACTTTCAAGACCCCTGCATTTTGCTTGTCAAAACACTTCCCATCATTCTTAAATCTTTTTCAATCGCTTTACTAAGGTATTGCTTGTAACAACCTATTAAGACACCTTATTTATTGGCTTATTCTAAAAGGAATATATATTTACGAAATGTTTTGACATCATTTCCGGTACATGTCGATGAATTGGTTGAGGAAGACCTTCTTTTCATTACCGGTTTTTTCCGGTTGTTTATCGTAAACATTAAGACAGGTTGGTGAGTTGTGTTTCTTCGATCTACCCTTTCTTCATTGTGTCTCTATCCGATATTCAACGTCTTGTTATCAAGACCTTCGTTACCCAACCCTTCAACTCTAGGGATTCTAGGAGTACGATTGGGAAGCATCATTGGGGCTTCGACTCCCTAATTAATGTCATCTTATATGATGGCAACTTAGTGTGGCGATGGGTTGTTTGTAGCAGGTTAGAAACAATTCGTTCTTTTTATATCTTGTTACTATAACCAACTTTGGAAGTATATTGTAATCTTTACAATTGGGTCAACCTATACGGATCGTGGGTTTTGCTTGATCAACTTAATCAATCTGTGTTGTGTTGGAGGTGTGTCTTGATCTCTATATTCACTCAAAAATTAATCGATTTGATGTCTGTACTGACATATTTGTTGGGTTTAGTGCTTGAATGAGCACAACTTTATTATTCCGGAGTAGGGTCAAACTGTCAAGTCCCCTGCATTTTGCTTGTCAAAACACTTCCCGTCATTCTGAAATCTTTTTCAATCGCTTTACTAAGGTATTGCTTGTAACAACCTATTAAGACACCTTATTTATTGGCTTATTTTAAAAGGAATATATATTTTATTTACAAAATGTATTGACATGATTTCTGGTACATGTCGATGAATTGGTTGAGGAAGACCATATTTTCATTTGCCGGTTTTTTCCGGTTGTTTATCGTAAACATTAAGACAGATTGGTGGGTTGTGTTTCTTTGGTCCTCCTTTTCTTCATTGTGTATCTATCCGAGTTTCAACGTCTTGTTATCAAGACCTTCATTACCCAACCCTTGAGCTATAGGGATTCTAGGAGTACGATAGGGAAACAACATTGGGGCTTCAACTCACTAATTAATGTCATCTAATGATATGATGACAACTTAGTGTGGCGATGGGTTGTTTGTAGCAGGTTAGAAACAATTCGTTCTTTTTACATCTTGTTTCTATAAACAACTTTGGAAGTTAATTGTAATCTTTACAATTGGATCAACCAAAACGGATCGTGGGTTTTGCTTTATCAACTTAATCAATCTGTGTTGTGTTGGAGGTGTGTCTTGATCTATATATTCACTCAAAAATTAATCGATTTGATGTCTTTACTGACATATTTTTTGGGTTTAGGGCTTGAATGAGCACAATATTTTTATTCCAGAGTAGGGACAAACTTTCAAGACCCCTGCATTTTTGCTTGTCAAAACACTTCCCATCATTCTTAAATCTTGTTCAATCGCTTTACTAAGGTATTGCTTGTAACAACCTATTAAGACACCTTATTTATTGGCTTATTCTAAAAGGAATATATATTTACGAAATGTTTTGACATCATTTCCGGTACATGTCGATGAATTGGTTGAGGAAGACCATCTTTTCATTACCGGTTTTTTCCGGTTGTTTATCGTAAGCATTAAGACAGATTGGTGAGTTGTGTTTCTTCGATCTACCTTTTCTTCATTGTGTCTCTATCCGAGATTCAACGTCTTGTTATCAAGACCTTCGTTACCCAACCCTTCAACTCTAGGGATTCTAGGAGTACGATTGGGAAGCATCATTGGGGCTTCGACTTATTATATAATCATCTAATGATATGATGGCAACTTAGTGTGGCGATGGGTTGTTTGTAGCAGGTTAGAAACAATTCGTTCTTTTTATATCTTGTTACTATAACCAACTTTGGAAGTATATTGTAATCTTTACAATTGGGTCAACGTATACGGATCGTGGGTTTTGCTTGATCAACTTAATCAATCTGTGTTGTGTTGGAGGTGTGTCTTGATCTCTATATTCACTAAAAAATTAATCGATTTGATGTCTGTACTGACATATTTGTAGGGTTTAGTGCTTGAATGAGCACAACTTTATTATTCCGGAGTAGGGTCAAACTGTCAAGTCCCCTGCATTTTGCTTGTCAAAACACTTCCCGTCATTCTGAAATCTTTTTCAATCGCTTTACTAAGGTATTGCTTGTAACAACCTATTAAGACACCTTATTTATTGGCTTATTTTAAAAGGAATATATATTTTATTTACAAAATGTATTGACATGATTTCTGGTACATCTCGATGAATTGGTTGAGGAAGACCATATTTTCATTTGCCGGTTTTTTCCGGTTGTTTATCGTAAACATTAAGACAGATTGGTGGGTTGTGTTTCTTTGATCCTCCTTTTCTTCATTGTGTATCTATCCGAGTTTCAACGTCTTGTTATCAAGACCTTCATTACCCAACCCTTGAGCTATAGGGATTCTAGGAGTACGATAGGGAAACAACATTGGGGCTTCGACTCACTAATTAATGTCATCTAATGATATGATGACAACTTAGTGTGGCGATGGGTTGTTTGTAGCAGGTTAGAAACAATTCGTTCTTTTTACATCTTGTTTCTATAAACAACTTTGGAAGTTAATTGTAATCTTTACAATTGGATCAACCAAAACGGATCGTGGGTTTTGCTTTATCAACTTAATCAATCTGTGTTGTGTTGGAGGTGTGTCTTGATCTATATATTCACTCAAAAATTAATCGATTTGATGTCTTTACTGACATATTTTTTGGGTTTAGGGCTTGAATGAGCACAATATTTTTATTCCAGAGTAGGGACAAACTTTCAAGACCCCTGCATTTTGCTTGTCAAAACACTTCCCATCATTCTTAAATCTTTTTCAATCGCTTTACTAAGGTATTGCTTGTAACAACCTATTAAGACACCTTATTTATTGGCTTATTCTAAAAGGAATATATATTTACGAAATGTTTTGACATCATTTCCGGTACATGTCGATGAATTGGTTGAGGAAGACCTTCTTTTCATTACCGGTTTTTTCCGGTTGTTTATCGTAAACATTAAGACAGATTGGTGAGTTGTGTTTCTTCGATCTACCCTTTCTTCATTGTGTCTCTATCCGAGATTCAACGTCTTGTTATCAAGACCTTCGTTACCCAACCCTTCAACTCTAGGGATTCTAGGAGTACGATTGGGAAGCATCATTGGGGCTTCGACTCCCTAATTAATGTCATCTTATATGATGGCAACTTAGTGTGGCGATGGGTTGTTTGTAGCAGGTTAGAAACAATTCGTTCTTTTTATATCTTGTTACTATAACCAACTTTGGAAGTATATTGTAATCTTTACAATTGGGTCAACCTATACGGATCGTGGGTTTTGCTTGATCAACTTAATCAATCTGTGTTGTGTTGGAGGTGTGTCTTGATCTCTATATTCACTCAAAAATTAATCGATTTGATGTTTGTACTGACATATTTGTTGGGTTTAGTGCTTGAATGAGCACAACTTTATTATTTCGGAGTAGGGTCAAACTGTCAAGTCCCCTGCATTTTGCTTGTCAAAACACTTCCCGTCATTCTGAAATCTTTTTCAATCGCTTTACTAAGGTATTGCTTGTAACAACCTATTAAGACACCTTATTTATTGGCTTATTTTAAAAGGAATATATATTTTATTTACAAAATGTATTGACATGATTTCTGGTACATGTCGATGAATTGGTTGAGGAAGACCATATTTTCATTTGCCGGTTTTTTCCGGTTGTTTATCGTAAACATTAAGACAGATTGGTGGGTTGTGTTTCTTTGGTCCTCCTTTTCTTCATTGTGTATCTATCCGAGTTTCAACGTCTTGTTATCAAGACCTTCATTACCCAACCCTTGAGCTATAGGGATTCTAGGAGTACGATAGGGAAACAACATTGGGGCTTCAACTCACTAATTAATGTCATCTAATGATATGATGACAACTTAGTGTGGCGATGGGTTGTTTGTAGCAGGTTAGAAACAATTCGTTCTTTTTACATCTTGTTTCTATAAACAACTTTGGAAGTTAATTGTAATCTTTACAATTGGATCAACCAAAACGGATCGTGGGTTTTGCTTTATCAACTTAATCAATCTGTGTTGTGTTGGAGGTGTGTCTTGATCTATATATTCACTCAAAAATTAATCGATTTGATGTCTTTACTGACATATTTTTTGGGTTTAGGGCTTGAATGAGCACAATATTTTTATTCCAGAGTAGGGACAAACTTTCAAGACCCCTGCATTTTGCTTGTCAAAACACTTCCCATCATTCTTAAATCTTGTTCAATCGCTTTACTAAGGTATTGCTTGTAACAACCTATTAAGACACCTTATTTATTGGCTTATTCTAAAAGGAATATATATTTACGAAATGTTTTGACATCATTTCCGGTACATGTCGATGAATTGGTTGAGGAAGACCATCTTTTCATTACCGGTTTTTTCCGGTTGTTTATCGTAAGCATTAAGACAGATTGGTGAGTTGTGTTTCTTCGATCTACCTTTTCTTCATTGTGTCTCTATCCGAGATTCAACGTCTTGTTATCAAGACCTTCGTTACCCAACCCTTCAACTCTAGGGATTCTAGGAGTACGATTGGGAAGCATCATTGGGGCTTCGACTCATTATATAATCATCTAATGATATGATGGCAACTTAGTGTGGCGATGGGTTGTTTGTAGCAGGTTAGAAACAATTCGTTCTTTTTATATCTTGTTACTATAACCAACTTTGGAAGTATATTGTAATCTTTACAATTGGGTCAACGTATACGGATCGTGGGTTTTGCTTGATCAACTTAATCAATCTGTGTTGTGTTGGAGGTGTGTCTTGATCTCTATATTCACTAAAAAATTAATCGATTTGATGTCTGTACTGACATATTTGTAGGGTTTAGTGCTTGAATGAGCACAACTTTATTATTCCGGAGTAGGGTCAAACTGTCAAGTCCCCTGCATTTTGCTTGTCAAAACACTTCCCGTCATTCTGAAATCTTTTTCAATCGCTTTACTAAGGTATTGCTTGTAACAACCTATTAAGACACCTTATTTATTGGCTTATTTTAAAAGGAATATATATTTTATTTACAAAATGTATTGACATGATTTCTGGTACATCTCGATGAATTGGTTGAGGAAGACCATATTTTCATTTGCCGGTTTTTTCCGGTTGTTTATCGTAAACATTAAGACAGATTGGTGGGTTGTGTTTCTTTGATCCTCCTTTTCTTCATTGTGTATCTATCCGAGTTTCAACGTCTTGTTATCAAGACCTTCATTACCCAACCCTTGAGCTATAGGGATTCTAGGAGTACGATAGGGAAACAACATTGGGGCTTCGACTCACTAATTAATGTCATCTAATGATATGATGACAACTTAGTGTGGCAATGGGTTGTTTGTAGCAGGTTAGAAACAATTCGTTCTTTTTACATCTTGTTTCTATAACCAACTTTGGAAGTTAATTGTAATCTTTACAATTGGATCAACCAAAACGGATCGTGGGTTTTGCTTGATCAACTTAATCAATCTGTGTTGTGTTGGAGGTGTGTTTTGATCTATATATTCACTCAAAAATTAATCGATTTGATGTCTTTACTGACATATTTTTTGGGTTTAGGGCTTGAATGAGCACAATATTTTTATTCCAGAGTAGGGACAAACTTTCAAGACCCCTGCATTTTGCTTGTCAAAACACTTCCCATCATTCTTAAATCTTTTTCAATCGCTTTACTAAGGTATTGCTTGTAACAACCTATTAAGACACCTTATTTATTGGCTTATTCTAAAAGGAATATATATTTACGAAATGTTTTGACATCATTTCCGGTACATGTCGATGAATTGGTTGAGGAAGACCATCTTTTCATTACCGGTTTTTTCCGGTTGTTTATCGTAAACATTAAGACAGATTTGTTGAGTTGTGTTTCTTTGATCCTCCTTTTCTTCATTGTGTATCTATCCGAGTTTCAACCTCTTGTTATCAAGACCTTCATTACCCAACCCTTGAGCTCTAGGGATTCTAGGAGTGGATAGGGAAGCAACATTGGGGCTTCGACTCACTAATTAATGTCATCTAATGATATGATGACAACTTAGTGTGGTGATGGGTTGTTTGTAGCAGGTTAGAAACAATTCGTTCTTTCTGTATTGACATATTTTTTGGGTTTAGGGCTTGAATGAGCACAACTTTTTTATTTCGGAGTAGGGGCAAACTTTCAAGTCCCCTGCATTTTGCTTGTCAAAACACTTCCCGTCATTCTTAAATCATTTTCAATCGCTTTACTAAGGTATTGCTTGTAACAACCTATTACGACACCTTATTTATTGGCTTATTTTAAAAGGAATATATTATCTACGAAATGTTTTGACATGATTTGCGGTACATGTCGATGAATTGGTTGAGGAAGACCATCTTTTCATTTCCCGGTTTTTTCCTAAACATTAAGACAGATTGGTGAGTGGTGTTTCTTCGATCTACCTTTTCTTCATTGTGTGTCAATCCGAGATTCAACGTCTTGTTATCAAGACCTTCGTTACCCAACCCTTGAGCTATAGGGATTGAGTAGATGGGGAAGCAACATTAGGGCTTTGACTCACTAATTAATGTTATCTAATGATATGATGACAAGTTAGTGTGGCGATGGGTTGTTTGTAGCAGGTTAGAAACAATTCGTTCTTTTTATATCTTCTTTCTATAACAAACTTTGGAAGTATATTAAAATCTTTACAATTGGGTCAACCAAAACGGATCGTGGGTTTTGTGTGATCAACTTAATCAATCTGTGTTGTGTTGGAGGTGTGTCTTGATCTCTATATTCACTCAAAAATTAATCGATTTGATGTCTATACTAACATATTTGTTGGGTTTAGGGCTTGAATAGCACAACATATTTATTCCGGAGTAGGGTCAAACTTTCAAGTCCTTATGCATTTTGCTTGTCAAAACATTTCCCATCATTCTTAAATCTTTTTCAATAACTTTACTAAGGTCTTGCTCGTAACAACCTATTAAGACACCTTATTTATTGGCTTATTCTAAAAGGAATGTATTATTTACGAAATGTTTTGACGTGATTTCTGGTGCATATCGATGAATTGGTTGAGGAAGACCATCTTTTCATTTGCCGGTTTTTCCGTTTGTTTATCGTAAACATTAAGACAGATTGGTGAGTTGTGTTTCTTCCATCTACCTTTTCTTCATTGTGTCTCTATCCGAGATTCAACGTCTTGTTATCAAGACCTTTGTTACCCAACCCTTCAGCTCTAGGGATTCTAGGAGTACGATTGGGAAGCAACATTGGGGCTTCGACTCACTAATTAATGTCATCTGATATGATGACAACTTTGAGTGGTGATGGGCTATTTGTAGCAGGTTAGAAACAATTCGTTCTTTTTATATCTTCCCGTCATTTTTAAATATTTTTCAATTGCTTTACTGTTGATCCCATTATAACAAGCACAATGACAATAAATAGTTAATGTTATATTAATATGACACGAACAATGATTTAAAGAACTTACGTAGTCATATATCTTTTTGAAAGTGTATATGTCGATTACAATACGATTTACGGTTTCAGCTCTCTCTCTAAAATAATATCTGAATCCACTTCTGAAAGTAAAACCCTAAGCTTGTATTTATATTGCTAGGTCTAGTCTAATTAAGGAAACAAGAGTTTAAGGAATTATAAACTTCCTTTTACAATAAAGCATATCCTTTCCTTATTTTGTCACAATTAAAATAATAATAGACCTAACAATCTCCCCCTTTGTGGCAAAATGAGTTTTCATCTTCTAAGCAAGAACATGCCTTCAAATCTTTGTAGGGTTTGTCGATAAATAATTATGTCGTCGATTATCTTGATCGCTTCTAAGAGAGAGTTTCTTTTGTCATTGCTCATCCGTGTTGTGCTCTTTCTATCTGTAGCAAGTTCTGACGCAAGCCTGTTCCGAATTCCCCATAATGTACCGTCAGAATATGCAGCCACTTCATGAAATCTGAGAAATCGCTTTTCTCTAGAAGGATGCATCCAAACAACACCATGTACAGGACGAGTGATGACAGTGGCGACCAAAGTACTGTCAGGTACAGGCAAAGATTGATCAGGCTTAGTAATGTGTATCTTCTTTTGCTCGCTTTCGATTCCTCGCTGAAGATCATGAAGATAATTGTACCTAAGCTCTTTCTGAACATGTCTAACCACTGCCCTTAAAGCCCTTTGCTCATGTATGTTTCGGTTGCCCTTATCTCTCAGATCATTGTAGATGATCTCCAAGTCCATAATATCGAGATTAGCAAAGTCGGCTTCAGAAAAGGAATACGTTTTACCGTCTTCTCTTTGAACAGTGAAAATCGGATATTCGACTTGGAAAATCCTTGCAGTGTCTATCTTCAAAATCCCGACAACCCTGTGCCTAGAGACCACATCAGCTTGAGGTAAAGCTCTCATCCTCAGGATATGGAGATACTCTCTAACTTGAGCAGGATCCATTTCCATCACTAGATGAATGTGTGCCAGATCATCAGGTTTTGCTTCTTTGCGGAAGATCTTCTCCATGGTTTCCTCAAGATATGGCACACGGATCTGCTGATTCACCCATTTGGACTTACTGTCCATTAACATTCGTTGCCACCGAATTTGATGAGGTAAGAGTCTTGGTTCGTTTTGATCCCTTAAGGCATAGTTTCTTGCTGTGTGCCTCTAGTTCACATAGTCTTGTTCTTGAAGTACTGGTTCATATGGATCTCGGAACCAGTTTCAAAGTGAGTTGCGCAGACATTGAACATCAACTCGTTCTTCATTTTGTTCTGGTTCGGCAGGTTCGGCTGGTTCAGCAGGTTCGGCTGGTTCGGCTGTTGTACTCTCGAATTCGATATCCGCAGGCTTTTCAACCGTTGGTGTATCGTCCTCTTGAGTCGTTGAAGTGCGTTGCCGTTGTTGGGTGGATTGAGCATGTGGTCTTGAAGCTGAGGCAGCAGATGCTCTAGATCGTGATCTTGCCGTTTGGCGTGTCTCCCCCTCAGGACGAGTTGGAGCGGAGCCCGGGTCGTCCTGATGAGGTCTGGAAGTAGAAGTACGAACTGCCGGACGGCAAGACTCTTGGATTTCCGTTCGAAGAGCAGTAATAGCACCCAGGATGTCTTCCGTTTGGCGCTGTTGGGCATTTTTCATGTCGGCGAGCTCTTGGTCTATGTGTGTGCGGAATACATCGAACTCGTGACGAGTTACGGTGGGGATTTGGAGATTGCGTCGAAGAAGAGCTTCAAGTGAATCCTCCGGTTGGCCGGTGGCATTGGATTCAGCGAGCAGATTAGCATACAACATCGACATGAGTTCATCGGTGTTATACTCATATCGATGCGGGGAATGTGGTCGATCTTCGGGGGGTGATGGTGGAGGTGGGGAGTGGCTGGTGCTTGGACGGCTGGAGCTTGCATGTGCAGCTTCATGAATCTGGCGCACAAAGGCTTCTCTTTCGGCTGTCATAAGGACCAGATGTTCAGCAAGGGTGTCTCGTGCCCTTTGTAAGTGAGCCGCAATGAATGCTTCGCCTTCCGGGGGAATAGAGAAGGAAGAAGAGGTGGTAGTTGTGGGGGTAACTCCGGGATCACTTAGATTGTCCGTTGACATAACAGTTGATTCAACTGTATGACCTACGCTCAGCATTGGCGAAGATGTAGCGCTGGTAGGATTTCCTCCCAATCCTCGTGGAATGTCCGGAAAGGACATCACTATGGGAGTTCAGACTGGGCCACGGAGGCTCGCAGTGTGTAAAGACACGTGTCCCCTAGCAGGCTCTAGACTCGATGTGCACACAACCGAAGTCGAAGCAGGTGAGCTACTGCCTCTTGTTTCAATAGCTATACCTCCCGAGTGGAGGGGAGCTAGATAAGGTGCTAGACTCACAAGTATTGTTGAAACTATTGGCTGTTGTGAGCCTTCAGAGTGGCTGGGGGGGCGTGCAATTGCGTTGCTAGGTCCACAGCGACTTGTCCACTAGTCACACCCAACGAATGAGTAGGGCTAGTGGACGCGGTTACCTGGTCGGGGGATATTGGACTCTCACTCTCTATCGTTTTTGTCTCCCCTTCGCTCATCCTCACTGATTCTTTTTCAACTTGTACTCCCTCCGTTCTCCTTATCTCTGCAATAAAGGTTTCAGGGAATATGTCTGACATAGATGGGGAGGACGGATTTGCTTCAAAGTCGAAGTTGAATTGAGGTTCCTCATCAGACGTTAGGGTAGGAGCGGATGTGGGTGAACAGATGATTGGATCAGGATTCGGTTCAGTTGATGACGCATCATTTTCAGAGCTGGATTCGGTTATAGAGGGTTGAGGGCCGATGCGGTTGACGACGTGCACCTCTATTTCAGCAGTGCGTTGGCGACGACGGAGCGGTTGGTTGTCGGATGCATCTTCGTCCGATGATGAAGAGCGGGGGCGGATACGTTGTCGGCTGACTAAAGTTTTGAATCGGGGGGTGGGGAAAATGGGTCGAGTGCGGGGGTGGTTGGTAGTAGGTTGGTTGCGGGGGGGTTGTTCTGATGCACCTCCCTCGTCATGTCCCCTCACAGTGCGCTCATCTCCCTGGTCGGGATCCCCTTGATCCTGACCCTGCTCTTCTATTCTAGGACACTCACCTTCCTCAATATTTTCCTCTTGGATCGGCTCTTGGGCAGGCGCAACCGGAGGTGGTTGGGCGATTAAGCCATGTCGCTCCCTATAGGCTATTACACTAGGTGCATTCTGATCAGCATAAGCGAGGAGCGCTTCAGGGATAGGCATGGTATTGTGGAAGACCCGATCATTTAGGCGTAGAAATTTAAGAGCACAAGTCGGGCCTAAGGGTGTTCCGGCTCTCCTAGGAATGGCAGGTCGAGAAGTCATCATTGCATGGATGAATAGTTGAAGAAACCTCTGAACCGGAACGAATGCACGATCGCGAAAGTTGGATTTGTCTTCCACTAGTTCTACAAATTCCATCCAGATGAGCATCGCGTAGTCGTAGTGGCGGTTGAATGCGATGCCGTGAAAGATCCGAAGGACCGCCGTACTGGCCTTGTCCATGCCAGTATGTTTGCTGGTCAGACATCGATTAACGATGGTGAATAGCGTGAACCAAATCTGAGGCAAGTACATCCTCTTGAACTGGCCGGGACTTGTGAGTGGTTCAGGGGATTCGTACCCGAGGGCTAGTATGTCGGCAACCAGTTGTTGGTCGGTTGCAAAAGCTTCGTATGGGTGTTCGGCGGTAGCTAGCGGTACGCGGACAATGCGGCGAATCCTGGCTGGAGTTAGGCGGGTGATAAAGTCATCGATCTGAGGAGTGAAATGATGGTCACCTTCGTCCGAATGATAAGTCAGTGTATACCAGAATTGTTGGAGGTAGAACATGGGTACTCGGTGGTCTAGTGCAAAGGCAAAGCGAAGTGGATGTTGCTGAAGAATGTCAAGAATGATCTGGTGTTCGAGAGTGATGTCGAAGTCTAGTCGGTGGTTTTTCGGTTTGATTTGGCGAAAGTGAGCTCGTGGTATCAAGAGGTCATCTCGGTTTGCTGCGTTGATGCTTGGTTCGGTCGAGCGTTCGGATGGCATCGTGTTTTCATCATCGGACATGTTTGGCTGCCATTTGTTTCTGAAATAAGACAGTTAGGCCAACCAAGTGTAAAAATTAGTGTTGTGAGTTTCAAAAAAATGCTAAGTATTTTTATCGAGTCCCATTGGGTCGATAAGAATTGTTATCGAGTGCAATGGGATCGATAAAAAAACTTTTGTCGATTGAATCAGGATCGACAACAAGACTTGGAAAAAAAATTTAGATCAAACCTGTGGAGGGGTTGTCGAGTCAATGAGAATCGAGAACAACAGAAGAACAGGTTATCGATTGCCTAAGGGTCGATGAAAGTACTTGAAAACTTTTTAGAAAAAAATAGATCTATGTAGCATGATGTCGATTCTATGAGGCTCGATGAAAATTCATGGACAATGTAAGGGCAGGTTATCGATCCAAAATGACTCGATGAGAGCACTTTGTAGTTTTCATCGATCGATTGTGAGTCGAAAACAAATGTTATCGAGTCATACAGGCTCGATAAAAAACACTTGGTGTTTTTCATCGAGTTTATGAAATTCGATAACAATAGTTATCGAGTCATAAAGGCTCGATAAAAAACACTTGGTGTTTTTCATCGAGTTTATGAACTTCGATAACAAAAGTTGTCGATTCGTAAAGACTCGATAAAAACACTTGGTGTTTTTCATCGAGTTTATGAACTTCGATAACAAAAGTTGTCGAGTCATAAAGGCTCGATAAAAACACTTGGTGTTTTTCATCGAGTTTATGAACTTCGATAACAAAAGTTGTCGAGTCATAAAGGCTCGATAAAAACACTTGGTGTTTTTCATCGAGTTTAGGAACTTCGATAACAAAAGTTGTCGAGTCATAAAGGCTCAATAAAAAACACTTGGTGTTTATCATCGAGTTTATGATAATCGACAAGGAAGGTTATCGAGTCATAAAGGCTCGATAAAAACACTTGGACAAAACGATGGTGTTCTTGGTCACTGTAACAAGACTCGATAAAAACTCAAGGAACAGTGAAGGACTCGATAAAAATGCATAAACCAGACATAGAACTTCTAACTGCCCAGATTTCAAACAGGGCCTAAAACTAAGGCAAAATCCTATTGCTAGGTGCGATTAGTGATAGGGAACACTTTTAGTAAAGGACTTAAGGCCAAAACACTAACTCTACCCACGATTTTGACTGTTGAACAGTCAAAATCGGAAACCCATATAAACCCAAAAAAAACGAACAATCAATCATTAAAAACATCATCATGCAACAGTTTTAGGAACAAAGTGCAAGAATTAAAGATGATAAGGGGAGAATTACGAACCTGGTGTTGCTTTCGGATGTGAAAAACTCGAAGTTTGGAAATTTGATCTTGGATAGCCAAGAACTTGAAGGGTTTTTCAGAGAGAAAGAGGGAAATTCAAACTTGTGAAGAAAGGTCCTTTGAGAGAGGGGCCCGATTTCTTTAAATAGTGGTCATCGGGTGATGACACGTGGCAGAAAGTGATTGGGCCGATGAAAAATTTCCCGTTAACAAGAGTCGTTTGGGGAGGTTATCGAGCCAGATGGGGTCAATAATCCCATTTTTTTTTGTCGAGCCCTTAAGGGCCGAGAACTGCACTTAATTAATATTTTTTTTTAAAAAGAACTTAAAACAGAAAAATCACACATAAATAATTGGCTCCCCCTTAAAGTGTGCATACAGAGGTGTGCTCCCCCTATGAATGTTAATGAATAGGAAAACGTACCTTGTTGCTCCCCCTTGAACCATGGTGATATACACAGCGAGGTAGAAATAAAAAGGAAAGAAAAACATTGAAAATACGGAACTGTAAGATAAAAGTCAAAATCTAAAAAATGAGAATCCAAGTGTCATGCAGATTGACTCAACGAGTAAATGTGCAAAAACCCTTGGATAGACGTTTTTAAGGATTTTGAGGCACTCTGATTTTGGATAATCAGGTTTTAAGATTGAGCATTCCCAACTTGGATACTAGGAACTGGAATCGTTTCTCATCCAGTGCCTTGGTAAACAAGTCGGCAAGCTGAAGTTTCTTATTAACAAAGTATAGTTCAATTGTACCTCTTTCGACGTGATCCTTGATGAAGTGATATCGAACGTCGATGTGCTTTGTCTTCGTGTGTTGAACTGGGTTGCTTGAAATGGCTATGGCGCTTTTGGAGTCACAATAGATGGGAATCTTGTTGAACCAGAAACCATAGTCTTTGAGTTGAGTGCGCATCCATAGTACTTGCGAGCAGCAGCTTGCGGTAGCGATGTATTCGGCTTCCGCGGTAGATGTGGAGACGCACGCTTGCTTCTTTGATGACCAGCTGACCAATTTGTCTCCAAGGAATTGAATATGGACCGAAGTGCTTTTACGATCGAGCATGCATCCGGCGTGATCCGAATCTGAAAAGGCAGTTAGTTCGAAACCCGTATCCTTGGGATACCATAGGCCAAGATTAGGTGTACCTTTTAAATACCGGAAAATCCGTTTTATCGCACTAAGATGAGATTCCTTTGGAGATGCTTGATACCTCGCGCAAAGATAGGTGGCAAACATTATGTCCGGACGACTGGCCGTAAGATACATGAGAGAACCAACCATGCCCCGGTAATTTTTAAAATCCACATCTTTTCCCGAAGGATCAGCGTGTAGTTTTGAACCCGGGGACATGGGTGTGCCAATCGGAGAACATGACGTCATGTTGTATTTACACAACATATCCGAGATGTATTTGGATTGGTTGATGAATATTCCAGTAGAAAATTGTTTAATTTGAAGACCAAGGAAAAAATTCATCATTCCCATCATGCTCATGTTAAATTTGGCAATCATGAGTTCGGAGAACTCTTTGCATTGCCGTGGGTTAGTCGAGCCGAAGATGATGTCGTCCACATAGACTTGAATGAGCATAATGTCACCGTTGTCCTTTTTAATGAAAAGAGTTGGATCGATCTTACCTTTGGAGTATCCGTTTTTCACTAAATAGGTAGACAGGCTATCGTACCATGCGCGGGGGGCTTGCTTCAATCCATACAGAGCCTTGTCCAGAATGTAGACATGATGTGGCTTGGAGGAGTCGACAAACCCGTCGGGCTGAGAGACATAGACTTCTTCACGCAAAACACCGTTTAGGAAGGCCGTCTTGACGTCCATTTGGAAAACCACAAAATTCTTGTGTGCCGCGTAAGCCAAGAACATTCGAATTGCTTCAATACGGGCTACGGGTGCAAATGTTTCATCGTAGTCAATGCCTTCTTGTTGACGGTATCCTTTGGCGACAAGTCTAGCTTTGTTGCGAATGACGACTCCATCTTCATCTTGCTTGTTCTTGAATATCCATTTCGTGCCAATAACGGTTTTGTTTCGTGGACGGGGAATAAGGCGCCATACTTTCAAACTTTCAAATTGATTGAGTTCCTCTTGCATGGCCACAATCCAGTCAGGATCATTCATTGCCTCATGAATGGATGTGGGTTCAATCTTACTTATGAATGAAGAGAACATGCAATCATTGGCCGAGGCGGAACGTGTTGTAACTGGTCGGTTTGGATCTCCGATAATTTGTTCAACAGGATGAGAGCGGGTCCATTTTCTTGTATGAGGAAGAGGTTGAAAGGCATTTGGATCCGGGGTATCATCGTGATAAGAACCTAAGGGAAGATCTTGAACAGATTCCAAAGATGGGGCCACGGTTGAAGATCTAGTGGCACTTGTGACATCCGGCGTTGTTGAAATGGATGTAGGGGGAGACGATGTCGGTTCCGCAGGATTTGGTTGAACAGGCGGTTGAGGTGCAGGAGGAACAAGAGGAGCATCCGATGGACTATTTTGATTTGGAGGAGCAGTCGTAGAGGTGCTTGGAGATGCAGCAGTTGAGAAGGTTTCCGTTGTAATTGGTGGTCCGGAAAGATCCGAGGTCTCGGCATTCTCCAAGGTAGGCGGGGGAATCTGGAGAGAATTATCAGTGGACGGTCCAAAGTAATCCGAGTAGAAGTACTCGAATAGGTCATCCAGATTTGACTTGGCAGTATTGGACGTTGAAGGTTCATCGGGGTTGGGAGCAGGTTCCGAACGAATGTGATCGGAAGCTAGTATACCGGTGAGTGTGGGTCCGGAACTGTCGTGTTCAGGAGCCATTTCGGTGTTTGGATCGAATTGTACATTAACGCTTTCAGTGACGCAACGTGCGTGTTTTACGTAGACCCGATAAGATGATGCATTTGGTGAGTATCCGAGAAAGTAGGCTTCATCGGCTTTTGGCTTGAGTTTCCCACGATCTTCTTTTTCATTTAGTACGAAGCAACGTGTGCCAAACGTTCGAAGATGCTCGATTGAAGGAACGCGATCGTAGACTAAGTGATACGGTGTCTTGTTGAAGCGCTTGTTGATGATGGATCGGTTTTGAGTATAGCAGGCTGTGTTGATAGCTTCGGCCCAAAGGTGGAGAGGAAGCTTTGAAAAAGTAAGCATAGTGCAAGCGGCTTCAACAAGAGTTCGATTTCGGCGTTCGACCACACCGTTTTGTTGTGGAGTACGAGCTGCAGAGAACGTGTGGGTTATACCAACCGATTCGAGGTAACCGTCAAGGATACGATTTTTGAATTCAGTTCCATTATCGGTGCGGATGGTTTGTGCAGTAAGTTCTAGTTTGGCTTGAACGGCTTTGAGAAATGTGATGATGGTGTCGGGGGTTTCATCCTTTGATCGAAGGAACTTGACCCATGTGAAGCGAGAGAAATCGTCCACCATCACGAGAACATACTTTTTACCATGTATGCTTTGAGTCCGCATTGGGCCGCATAAGTCCATATGAATGAGTTGAAGAGGTCGAGTCGAGCTGTGAATTATCTTGGGTTTGTGACAGACCTTCTTCATCTTTCCCATTTCGCATGCATCACAAAGATGTGGTTTGTCGAATTTAACAGATGGGAGTCCGGTGACTAATCCGTGGATGGAGAGGCGATTGATGTTCTCGAAGTTCAAGTGAGATAGGCGACGATGCCATAACCAGGTCTTTGGACTAGAGACGTTTGATAGAAGACAAACACTTGAGGGGGCGTTTACTTGGGGAAAGATCGATCGTGTAGAGGTTGGACTTACGAGTGCCGGTTAGAAGCTCCTTTCCATCAAACGTGCGAACACAGCATCTATCGGGTCGGAAATTGACTTCGAGTTGCTTATCACAAAATTTTCCAATGCTCAATAGGTTGTGGCTTAGCCCTTGTACATAAGAAACATTTGAAATGGTGATGTTGTTTTGAATGATATCACCATATCCTTTTATCGGTGCCAAGTGATTGTTGACAAATTTGACGAATCCGCCTTTCTTTTCAGTGTAGTTGGCAAGCAGCTCCTTTTGGCCGGGTATGTGTTTGGGGCAGCCGGAATCTAAGTACCACACATGACCGATCTGCACAAAATCAGGCAGATTTAGGTACCCATTTGTAAATGGGTCCATCATGGTTAGTTGACTTTGCACCCTTGGGTACCCACTTGAGGTGAGTCTTATAGGCGTTAGTCATTTGATTTCTCGGACCCGATTTAGAAATGGATGATGAATGATAAAAGTTGTGATTAAATGAATTATGCATGTCCGAAAAATAACCATAACCATGTGACAACTGTCAAAATTCGAGCTTTCAGGTTAGCTTCTATTAAGTTTATTAGTGTTTATATAGTTTAAATTTTAAGATTAAGAAATAGTTGGTTTAGAATGGCCGAAAAACCCTAGCATTTCCGGTAGTCGCTTAAAAATGTCCTGTTCCGACCCGTAACTGTCCGAAACTTCCAATACAGTGCCAAATGCTCTAGTTTATACCCAATTTATATAAAATATATAGTTTTAGTAATTTTATTATAAACTTTTATTTTTATTAGAAAAGAACCAAAATGGGCTAACAAAGTTAAGAAAAATGCCAAAATTGAGAAATTGGACTTCAAATCTCACATTTTGGGCTTAATTTATACAAATAAAAAAAAAAAAAAATTGGTTTGGGTAGGGCCCACCCCATGGCCCCCCCCCCCCCCCCCCCTCCTTAAAATCCACATATAAAAACCCAAATTTCTTCATTTTGCTCATTTCCAAACTAAAGATTCAAATCTCTCTCTTTCTAGAAACAAAGGGACTTATTCACTTCTCTCTTCTCCCTTTCTTTCTTTTCTTACTCTCAAAAGAGTTCCAGCCATTTTTTCATCTAAAATCCACCTAAGAGCAAGTATTTTTGAAGAGAATCAACACATATCATCATCCAAGTAAGTACAAAACTTCATGTTCTTCACTTTCTTGCAAATTTTGGGTGAAAAACCCACTTTTCTTGCATTTCTAAGTTACTTTCTTCTAATATCCAAAAACAATTCTGAGTTTGTGGAGAGATTTTACACCAAAACCTGTAAAATGTTTATAAAATGGTGATAATCTATCATCTACACAAATAAAACTCAAGAAAATAGGGGAAAAATCATGATTTTATGAGTTCTTGAACAAAAATGGTGATTTTGGTTCTGGCAGATTCATGCATGTGTGTAAATCGTCAATTTCTTACAATTTCTATGTTCAAATATCATGAATCTTCTTTCTACAAGTTTATTTAGTGAGTTGGGGTTCTAATCCAATTGGTCTCACTCAAAAACATTGAGTTTTGACCCCCCAAATGCTCATAACAAGATGCATGTGCATCTGGAAGTTCAACAGTAGGTAAACCCTACTTTGAACAACCATAACTCTTTGAATATTTTTCCAAATCACTTGATTTTTCTTCTGGAAGTTAGCTTAATGAGTTACCTTTCATATGCATCTGATTTCATTCAAAAATATGGTGATTTGAGGTTTCAAATAATTAAAACAAAATGAGTGTGCAAACTGTCAAACAATGACAGAATTGTGCATGCATGTTCAAATGGCCATATCTCTTTCAAAACTCAATGAAAAAGGTTGATTATTCTTTTGAGAGTTATATTTATGAGTTATCTTCAGTTTGCAAGTGGAATCACTTAAAAATATGGAGTTTTGACCCTCCAAACACCTAAAATACTTTAGGTGTGCAATCTGTGAAACCACCAGCAGCTAAACTCTACTTTGTGTGTTAGTATCTCCTTTGTTATTTGTCTTTAATGCATGATTCTTTTTCTAGAACTTCATTTTATGAGTTAGGATTCATATGGATCCAGTTTCATGCAAAAATATGAAGTTTTGAGGCACTAACCAATTTATTTAAGTTAAGTGTGCAATCTGTCAGCTAATGGCAGAATTGTGCATGCAACTTTGTAGTGTCATACCTCCTTCATAACTTCTTGAAAATCAGTGAATCTTATCTCAAAAGTTTCCTTTATGAGTTATGATTCCAATCCAACAGGAAATTCTAGAAAACACTGAGTATAACTCCTTAAGTGAGTGATTCACTAACATGGTGTAATCTGTTTTACCGGTTGTGATATAATATTTTGCATGAATTATTTGAACCACTTGTACATGTACAAAAGGCATGAAATTTGGTCACAAAGACCATAACTCAGTAATTTATCTTATATAAAAATATAGGAAACTTGATCATTTTGGAAGCCCTTGAAAACTGATCATTTTTAGGACAATTAGTTTCTGTCCAGAAGAGAAATTCTGGACTTAATTGATTTTTATAAATATTGATCATGTGATGGATAATAAGATCACTTTCGGTATAAATTACGATATTAATGAGCATATGGGCATTTTGTATGATTGGACATATATAGACACTTATGGGCTTAAGCTTTATTCACCTTTAAGTAGTATTAGACCTATAAGTGACGGTTTTGAGTATTACTCTTTGATAGGGAAGCGTTAGGTCATTGTGCGGAGATTTGAATTGTATTGTTTGCGTTGCGGAGCGTTGCTATAAGGTGAGTATTCACAGCCCCTCTTTCAAAGCGTTTTATACGTTTTGGGGTGAAAAGCATGATTGAATGTGTTTTATGAGCCATTGTCATTATGATTATGAAATCTTGTTAAATTTGATGTTGTGGGCACTAAGGCATGTACACTAATAGTTATATTGAGTAAAATGTAACATAAAAGTTTGTACACTACTATTAACTCAAGTGAGGAGCCGAGGGTATTTGTGGATAGCGCTATTTGGACGGACAATCCCACCTAAAAACCGATAAGTAGGGGTGTGGATGGCAATCCCACCTAGAAACTACAGGTAGGGGTGCACGATACTTAAAAACGAAGGTTCTACATATGTGGGATATTAGTCCCACCGCTAAGGTAGAATTAAAAATATAGTATTAGTCCCACCGCTAAGGTAGAATTAAAAATATATTTTTGTGGTCGAAAGGTTTAGTGGTGGCTCTTTATATACAAAAATTAGAGTACATAATGCCTTAACATTTTAAGATATCAATAAGTGCCAAAAATTTATTTTGCTCATATTCACTCACACAATCGTTTATTTTTGAAATATTGAAAACCTGTGAACTCACCAACTCTTTGTAGTTGACCTTGTTTTTATCATGCTTTTCAGGGGTAAGAAAAGATTAACCGAATCTTTCTTTTATGTGGGCGCGTCGACATCAACCATCTTGTTTATTTGAAAACTGTTTAGTTGAAACACTTGGTTTATTTTGTTTTTGTTAGAACTTGTAATTGATGAAAAATGTAAAATTTTAAACTGAAACTGTTGTTTATTTGAATGGATGGTTGGTGTTGTTTTTATCCTATCGTTATGAAATCTTGCGCTATCACGCCTCGTGTTTCCGCTTTAGCGGGGTGTGACAGACTTGGTATCAGAGCCATAGGTTATAGAGAACACCGGTTTTTTTTCTAAACAAATACTATAACCAAAAGTTTTCGAAAACTGTTTTTATAAAGTACTAGTATAATTGGAATAAGTGTCGACTTAGCATATTGATATTAGGCAAAGCCTGATCACCTATGTCTAATTCAATATGTATAGGGGAGACATGGAACAATTATATTGGGAACTTCTTGCCCAAATGGAAAGCATGGTCATAAGTGTGAGTTTGCATAGGTATTTTAATTTTTTTTTTACTAAAGTGCATTTAGTAATTAAATTTGTTACTGCCGCAGTTTAAAATGTCTAGCTCTTCTTCCACTCCCGATCACTCCCCCGACGAATCCGGGTACTTTACTAGCCTCCCTAG
This sequence comes from Silybum marianum, assembly GCA_036898165.1. NCBI lineage: Eukaryota > Viridiplantae > Streptophyta > Magnoliopsida > Asterales > Asteraceae > Silybum > Silybum marianum. The sequence goes on along the minus strand of CM072531.1, from coordinate 22,366,137 downwards.
GAGGAACCAGCCCATGCTTGAAGAGAGTGATCCGTCTGAGGAAAGTGACGCGGCCACCCGAGAGACTTCTGTGGAGATTTCTGTACCTGCGCCACCTCCGGTCGATGTGGCTGGACCGTCACGCGGACCTAGGACTATTCGGACAGCCCGAAAGCGTGTCCTCCCTGACCGAAGGGTGGTATTCACGGTTCCGTCCGACCCGTCGGCGAACCAGCTGGATCGCGATCTCGATCGCGAAGCGTGACGCCTCCGTCTCCGGCCGTGAGAGTTCCAGAGCCGCAGCCTCAAGGGATGACGGCAACCGAGAACCTCTGGGTCACAGGATTGGAGGTTCAGATACAGGGACAGCGAGATAGACTAGAAGAGTTTAAGCAGGCCTTAGAAAGCATTCTTACAGTCTTGCACACTTAAGATGAGGTCACTACGGAGATCAGGGTGATCGCACATGAGGCCGGGAGGGCTACTCGGAGGCTGTACACGTATCTGTCTTGGGCATTAGGAGCACTGATGGTGATGATAGGAGTATTGATTTGGGTAATGATCCATTAGGGAACTTCTGTTATTAAGAATCTTTTGGAGGACCATATTTGCTTTTGAGGCTTGTAGCCTAGATGTTTAAGATTAAACAATTTTATGTTATTTGGGTTGTACTTTAAAACTTATGTTTGAATTACTTTGGTTTATTTTTGATAATTATGTAAGTTATCTATTTATCTCATGTTGTTTTGAAATGTATGTGTTCGTGAGTAGTATTGGATATATGTTATAAGATGTGTAGGATTTAGTAAGTAGATTTATAATGGCCATTGTAACACAAAATTGACTAAAACTCAATTTAAAATCGTGTTTAGAACAATGCCTCCAAGAAGAGAGAATTCCGAAGTTGCGAGACTTGTGTCCGAACAACTCATGGCTGCACTTCCGAACATTGTTAGTCAAGTGGCGGTGGCGAACAATAATCAAAACAACGGTCAAGGGTCTGGAAACAGAGAATGTACATATAAATCCTTTAGGAGCTGTAACCCTAAAGAATTTCATGGAACTGAGGGAGCCGTGGGATTATTAACTTGGATAGAGAGCATGGAGTCTGTGTTCCATATTAGCAAATGTACCGAAGGTAAGAAGGTAGAGTTTGCTACATGCTTATTATAAGGACGAGCGTTAACATGGTGGAATATACAAGTACAAACCCGTGGTCGAGAAGCTGCTAACAGTCTTACGTGGGAGGATTTCAAGAAAATGTTGAAAGAAGAATACTGCCCAAGAAGCGAAATTCAGAAGCTGGAAGCGGAATTGTGGAATCATGAAATGAGAGGGAATGATATCGACTCCTACACGTGACCCGATTTCATGAATTGGCAAAAATGGTACCGCATCCGGTAACACACGAAGAGAACCGCGTTGATAGGTATATTTGGGGATTATCTCCGGAGATACGCGGGGATGTTACCTCAGCAAACCCAAAAACTCTACAAGAGGCAGTAAGTTCGGCAACCAGACTCACAAACAATGCTACTCGCTCGGGATTGTTTGTAAGAGATAAGGCACAAGGGAAGAGAAAACTAGATGAACCAATGAGAAAGCAGTTTGGAAAAAGGACAAGCACGGAACAAAGAACTACAGGTAACTACGGAATTCAAACTCAACCTGCAGAGAAAGGGAAAGGACCTTATCCCAAATGTGACAAATGCAATAGACAGCATACCGGACAATGTATTATCTGTCAAAAATGCAACAAAGGAGGTCATTATGCCAAGGATTGCAGGAGCACAGGAAAGCGGGCATGTTTTGAGTGTGGAAGCCCGGATCACTTTCGAAATACATGTCCACGATGGAATCAGAGACCGAACACTCATCAAGCAAGACCGGCCAACCGAGGAAATCAAGGAGGTCCGGCAAGAGGTCGAGTGTTTGAGATTGGAGCAGAGGAAGCAAGGCAAAACCCAGATGTTGTTACAGGTACGTTTCTTCTGAATAATCATTATGCGTCTGTACTATTTGATTCTGGAGCAGATAGGAGTTTTGTGGCGACAGAATTTAGATCAAAGATAAATTTAAAACCTCAAAAATTGAAAGAAATATATGTCATTGAATATGCCAACGGACAAGAATGTAGGGCTAAAGACATATTAATGAACTGCACCTTAAGTTTGGCCAATAGAGATTTTAGTATAGATCTAATACCGATTAAATTAGGAAGTTTCGACATAATCGTGGGTATGGATTGGTTGTCCAAAAACCGAGCTGAAATTTGTTGTTCCAAAAAGATCATTCGAGTTCCGTTACCCGAAGGAAAACTCGAAGTACACGGCGAGAAAACTAGAAGGAGTGTTAAAATAGTAAGGTGTATGAAAATGCGAAAGCATTTGAGAAAGGACGGTATTGTCTTTCTAGCTCACGTTAAGAATAAGAAAGCTGAAGAAAAACGCGGTCAAGATATTCCTATAGTTCGGGACTTTCCCGAAGTATTCCCAGACGACTTGCCTGGAATACCCCCGCCAAGGCAAGTTGAATTTCACATCGATTTAATTCCTGGAGCTGCGCCCGTGGCGAAATCACCATACCGGTTAGCGCCATCTGAGATGCAGGAACTGTCAGAACAACTTCAGGAGTTACTCGATAAGGGATTCATCAGACCCAGCTCTTCACCTTGGGGAGCTCCAATCTTATTTGTTAAAAAGAAAGATGGATCTTTTCGAATGTGTATCGATTATAGGGAACTCAACAAGTTGACAATTAAGAACCGATACCCCCTTCCCCGGATTGATGATTTGTTTGACCAACTTCAAGGTGCAACGTACTTCTCGAAGATCGATCTTAGGTCTGGATATCATCAAATGAGAGTGCGAGAAGAAGATATCCCCAAGACGGCCTTTAGGACTCGATACGGTCACTACGAGTTCCTAGTCATGCCATTTGGTCTAACAAACGCACCGGCAGTCTTCATGGATTTGATGAATAGAGTATGTCGACCACACCTAGACAAATTCGTGATCGTATTTATAGATGATATACTCATTTATTCTCGAGACAAAAAGGAGCATGAGCAACACTTGAAGTTGATATTGGAATTGCTCAGAGACGAGAGGTTGTACGCGAAATTCTCTAAATGTGAATTCTGGATTCGTGAGGTACACTTTCTTGGCCATGTGGTGAATGAAAAGGGGATCCAAGTTGATCCGGCTAAGATTGAGGCCATTAAGAAATGGGAAGCCCCGAAGACACCGACCGAAATCCGACAATTTCTGGGATTGGCAGGTTATTACCGGCGATTTATCGAGAATTTCTCTAAGATCGCGCAACCACTAACAACTCTAACACAAAAAGATAAAAAGTTTATTTGGGGAGAGAAACAAGAAGAAGCCTTCCAGACGCTCAAACACAAGTTATGCAACGCACCAATTCTGGCTCTACCTGAAGGAGTCGAAAACTTCGTAGTCTACTGTGATGCTTCACATCAGGGAATGGGCTGCGTGTTAATGCAAAAAGACAAAGTTATTGCATACGCTTCGAGACAACTAAAGATTCACGAGAAGAATTACACCACTCATGATTTGGAATTAGGGGCGGTGGTGTTCGCACTCAAAATGCGGAGACACTACCTATACGGCACCAAGTGCACCATTTTCAACGATCATAAAAGCCTCCAACACATCCTTGACCGAGAAAATGCTCAATATGAGGCGAGAAGAAGATGGGTGGAACTACTTAGTGACTACGACGTGAAATAAAGTACCATCTGGGAAAAGCTAATGTGGTAGCCGACGCATTAAGCCGAAAGGAAAGAGTAAAACCAACAAGAGTATGTGCTATGGGAGTAATGGTCCAGACGAGTTTAAAAACTCAAATTATTGAACCACAAAGAGAAGTTTTAAAAGAAGAAAATAGGAAGAATGAAACCTTGCAACATTTAGAGAAAGAAATTGAAATGCAAGAGGATGGTGTGTATTACTTCAAGAATAAAGCATGGGTACCGAAGGTTGGTGATCTACGGTCAACCATTTTGGATGAAGCCCATCGATCCAGATATTCGATTCACCCAGGAGCAGATAAAATGTATAAGGATTTGAAGGAGTATTATTGGTGGCCGGGAATGAAGAAAGATGTTGCTTTGTATTCGTAAGCAAGTGCACGACTTGTGCTAAGATAAAGGTGAACATCGAAACCATCCGGTTTACTCCAACAACACTGAAATACCATAGTGGAAGTGGGAGCAAATAACAATGGATTTCGTAACTAAATTACCCGAGGGAAAGTGGGCACGACACAATATGGGTTATAGTAGACCGACTTACCAAATCGGCTCATTTCATCCCCATTCGCGAAGATTTCAGTATGGAAAGGCGTGCGCAAATCTATATTAATGAAATAGTTACACGTCATGGTGTGCCTATTTCCATTATTTCGGACGAGAGATACACGATTTACATCGCGTTTTTGGCAATCACTCCAAAAGGCATTGGGTACACGTTTGGATTATAGCACCGCCTATCATCCTCAAACGGATGGACAATCGGAAAGAACTATTCAAACGCTAGAGGATATGTTACGGGCTTGCGCAATAGATTTCGGTGGAAGTTGGGATACCCACCTGCCACTTGTTGAATTCTCCTATAACAACGACTATCATACCGACGCATACAATGTGCACCGTACGAAGCTCTATACGGACGTAAGTGCGGATCGCCGCTTAGCCGGGTAGAAGTCGGAGATAGACGGTGACAACGCACGATATTATCCGGAAACCACCGATAAGATCTCAATCATCAAAGAAAGACTCAAGACGACAGAGACCGTCGAAAAGTTATGCGGATAATCGGAGAAAGTCGTTGGAGTTTCAAGTGGGAGATAAAGTGCTATTAAAAGTGTCCCCATGGAAGGGACTGGTACGCTTCAGGAAGAGAGGCAAGCTGGGTCCCAGATACATTGGTCCATTCGAAATACTCGAAAGAATCGGACCAGTGGCGTACAAGTTGAAGTTACCACAAAATCTAAGCGCAATCCACGACACATTTCATGTGTCGAATCTAAAGAAATGCCTAGCAGATGAAACGTTGATGTTACCCATAGACGACGTTCAGTTTAACGATCGGTTAAACTTCGTTGAAGAACCAGTTGAGGTTTTGGACCGAGAAGTTAAACGGTTAAGGCGCAGTAAAATCCCTATTATTAAGGTCCGTTGGAATGCGAAACATCCCAGCTTATTCACAAACACCCCGGAGAAAGCCACTTCTTAAATTTCGGGACGAAATTTCTTTAACGGGGGAAGACTGTGACAACTGTCAAAATTCGAGCTTTCAGGTTAGCTTCTATTAAGTTTATTAGTGTTTGTATAGTTTAAATTTTAAGATTAAGAAATAGTTGGTTTAGAATGGCCGAAAAACCCCTAGCATTTCCGGTAGTCGCTTAAAAATGTCCTGTTCCGACCCGTAACTGTCCGAAACTTCCAATACAGTGCCAAATGCTCTAGTTTATACCCAATTTACATAAAATATATAGTTTTAGTATTTTTATTATAAACTTTTATTTTTATTAGAAAAGAACCAAAATGGGCTAACAAAGTTAAGAAAAATGCCAAAATTGAGAAATTGGACTTCAAATCTCACATTTTGGGCTTAATTTATACAAATAAAAAAAAAAAATTGGTTTGGGTAGGGCCCACCCCATGGCCGCCCCCCCCCCCTTAAAATACACATATAAAAACCCAAAGTTCTTCATTTTGCTCATTTCCAAACTAAAGATTCAAATCTCTCTCTCTCTCTAGAAACAAAGGGACTTATTCACTTCTCTCTTCTCCCTTTCTTTCTTTTCTTTCTCTCAAAAGAGTTCCAGCCATTTTTTCATCTAAAATCCACCTAAGAGCAAGTATTTTTGAAGAGAATCAACACATATCATCATCCAAGTAAGTACAAAACTTCATGTTCTTCACTTTCTTGCAAATTTTGGGTGAAAAACCCACTTTTCTTGCATTTCTAAGTTACTTTCTTCTAATATCCAAAAACAATTCTGAGTTTGTGGAGAGATTTTACACCAAAACATGTAAAATGTTTATAAAATGGTGATAATCTATGATCTACACAAATAAAACTCAAGAAAATAGGGGAAAAATCATGATTTTATGAGTTCTTGAACAAAAATGGTGATTTTGGTTCTGGCAGATTCATGCATGTGTGTAAATCGTCAATTTCTTACAATTTCTATGTTCAAATATCATGAATCTTCTTTCTACAAGTTTATTTAGTGAGTTGGGGTTCTAATCCAATTGGTCTCACTCAAAAACATTGAGTTTTGACCCCCCAAATGCTCATAACAAGATGCATGTGCATCTGGAAGTTCAACAGTAGGTAAACCCTACTTTGAACAACCATAACTCTTTGAATATTTTTCCAAATCACTTGATTTTTCTTCTGGAAGTTAGCTTAATGAGTTACCTTTCATATGCATCTGATTTCATTCAAAAATATGGTGATTTGAGGTTTTAAATAATTAAAACAAAATGAGTGTGCAAACTGTCAAACAATGACAGAATTGTGCATGCATGTTCAAATGGCCATATCTCTTTCAAAACTCAATGAAAAAGGTTGATTATTCTTTTGAGAGTTATATTTATGAGTTATCTTCAGTTTGCAAGTAAAATCATTTAAAAATATGGAGTTTTGACCCTCCAAACACCTAAAATACTTTAGGTGTGCAATCTGTGAAACCACCAGCAGCTAAACTCTACTTTGTGTGTTAGTATCTCCTTTGTTATTTGTCTTTAATGCATGATTCTTTTTCTAGAACTTCATTTTATGAGTTAGGATTCATATGGATCCAGTTTCATGCAAAAATATGAAGTTTTGAGGCACTAACCAATTTATTTAAGTTAAGTGTGCAATCTGTCAGCTAATGGCAGAATTGTGCATGCAACTTTGTAGTGTCATACCTCCTTCATAACTTCTTGAAAATCAGTGAATCTTATCTCAAAAGTTTCCTTTATGAGTTATGATTCCAATCCAACAGGAAATTCTAAAGGCATGAAATTTGGTCACAAAGACAATAACTCAGTAATTTATCTTATATAAAAATATAGGAAACTAGATCATTTTGAAAGCCCTTGAAAACTAATCATTTTTAGGACAATTAGTTTCTGTCCAGAAGAGAAATTCTGGACTTAATTGATTTTTATAAATATTGATCATGTGATGGATAATAAGATCACTTTCGGTACAAATTACGATATTAATGAGCATATGGGCATTTTGTATAATTGGACATATATAGACACTTATGGGCTTAAGATTTATTCACCTCTAAGTAGTATTAGACCTATAAGTGACGGTTTTGAGTATTACTCTTTGATTCGAATTGTATTGTTTGCGTTGCGGAGCGTTGCTATAAGGTGAGTATTCACAGCCCCTCTTTCAAAGTGTTTTATACGTTTTGGGGTGAAAAGCATGATTGAATGTGTTTTATGAGCCATTGTCATTATGATTATGAAATCTTGTTAAATTTGATGTTGTGGGCACTAAGGCATGTACACTAATAGTTATATTGAGTAAAATGTAACATAAAAGTTTGTACACTACTATTAACTCAAGTGAGGAGCCGAGGGTATTTGTGGATAGCGCTATTTGGACGGACAATCCCGCCTAAAAAACTACAGGTAGGGGTGCACGATACTTAAAAACGAAGGTTCTACATATGTGGGGTATTAGTTCCACCGCTAAGGTAGAATTAAAAATATATTTTTGTGGTCGAAAGGTTTAGTGGTGGCTCTTTATATACAAAAATTAGAGTACATAATGCCTTAACGTTTTAAGATATCAATAAGTGCCAAAAATTTATTTTGCTCATATTCACTCACACAATCGTTTATTTTTGAAATATTGAAAACCTGTGAACTCACCAACTCTTTGTAGTTGACCTTGTTTTTATCATGCTCTTCAGGGGTAAGAAAAGATTAACCGAATCTTTCTTTTATGTGGGCGCGTCGACATCAACCATCTTATTTATTTGAAAACTGTTTAGTTGAAACACTTGGTTTATTTTGTTTTTGTTAGAACTTGTAATTGATGAAAAATGTAAAATTTTAAACTTAAACTGTTGTTTATTTGAATGGATGGTTGGTGTTGTTTTTATCCTATCGTTATGAAATCTTGCGCTATCACGCCTCGTGTTTCCGCTTTAGCGGGGTGTGACAAACCATAATCAATAGAGGTTTTACGAACAAAAACATCCACACCGCAATTAGAGCAACAAATTTTATTACGAGAAAATTTGATTAAATGTCTAAATGAATGAATTTGATACGGAAAAGGAAATCTAGAGTTGTTTCTTTTGACATTGGAATGTAAAAACTTGTCTTCATTGCGGGGTGTTTGCTTTGTAGTATGCGTGCCCTTTTTGACCCAAACCGACTTGGTTTCTAAAGTATGAAGCGCTGAAATAGTGAAAGGAGCACGGTTAGTATGGTTTTTGAAGACTTGATCGTTTTTCGTTTGATTATGAGTGATCGGATTTTGACTTGTGGAACACTCCGTTGGTTCAGTAGGTAAAGAAACTGTTTCCATAGGTTGTTTGCCTTTGTCTAAGAATTCAGTATTATTAGGAAGTACAGGATTGAAATCAAACTTATCACACATGTCATTTAAGCACTCGTTCGATTCAAGTGAAGATTGGTTAGAAAGGGCATCTAATTCAGCATTGATTTGTTCTTCGGAATAGGAACATTTTTGTTTTGGAAGATTTGAATTTGGGTCCATTTTGAACAACTCTTCACAATTATCTAAATAATTGCTAACGAAGGCTTTACAAGTTGAAACGTTTGAAATAGTATCATTTGCACGAATTTCGTTCAATTGTAAAGTCTCGTTTTCAAGTTGTTGTATTTTAAATAAAAATGTTTCTTTTTCCTTTTCCGCCAAAGAACGTTCGACTTCCAACACTTGTTCGAGTTGAAGAATTTTCTTTTCTAAAAATAGTGTGGGAATGTACGGTTTACACTCAGGAATCTGGTTTTGAAGTTATTCGGCGGAGTAAGATGGGCAGTAGTTGTTTGGAAGAGATTCACTTGAAGATTCCTCTTCTACTATTTGAGGATAGCAGAAAGGTATTTGAAAATAGTTTTTGTTTAGTCTCTTCCATTCTTCTCTTTCCTCAACACTAGGGTCCGGTTTCATAAATTGAATTTGGTAATCTGCACCAAGGTTCAGATATTCGAATTTATAAATCGTTGGAGTATTATAGATAGCCTTTGCTAAGTGTTTCGGGTTTTCAAAACCTAACCCGGCTTTGGAGCTTAAATCTTTCGGTGCATTTAAGTGAGTCGTGTGTTCAGTTTGACCATGCTTGTAAAGTTTTAATTCCAATGCTTCGAGTTTTTCTAATAAATCTTGTCTTTGAAAATTGACAAAGTCAAACTTAGATGAAAATTTGGCAGTCTCATTCCTAGATGTTTGAAGTTGGAGTGTGAGATCAGATATTTGTTTTTGGAAAAGTTCATTTTCTTCCATTAAAACCATTTTCTCCGTTTCGAGATTTTGTGCTATACTTTGAGTAGTGACAAGGTCGATTTGCATAAGAAGCAATTGTTTATGGTTATTTTCAAGACTTGCTTCTAAATTGGAAACCAAGAGTTTCTCGGTTTTCAATTTGGAGTGTAATTCCTTTAATTGACACATTAAATCATGCATTTGAGATACAAAAGAGTCATAGTCAGAAGGGCTTACCTCGGGTGTGTAGTCGGAAGCGTTAGAAGGAGTGTCATCAGAGTAAGCTATTAAGCTGAAATGTGCTTGAGTATCCCCTTCCATGTCATCTTCATCATCTTGATTAAGCCATTGTTCATCTTCAGCTAGAAGGACTTTACCGGCTTCTTTTTGTTTGGACAACATTAGTTTGTAAGTGAAGTAGTTAGAGTCCTTTACTACTGGCTTCTTGCATTCCCTTGCGTAGTGACCAGTTTTGCCGCAGTTGTAGCACAAACTTCTTTCACCCTTGAACTTGTCTTCAGGCTTGGGTGTAGGGCGAGGTTCTTCTCTTCTAGTTTTAGGTTCAAACATACCTTTCGCTCATGGTTATTCGATCCCGAGGCATACCTATGTTGATTGGGATTCGAGCGACGTGAGAACTTTTGTTGAAAAGATTTTGTAAGGAAGGCTAGTTGATGTTGAAGTTTGGCAATTTCTGGATCATAGTCAAAGTCTTCGTCTTCTAATTCGGGAAACATTTCTTGAGGAACGGAAGAGGACTCTTTTGCCATTAATGCGATTGGATCTGGGTTCTTCTTGGAATTTAACCCCATAAGTTCGAGAACCTCCTCTTCATCTTGTTGAAGGGTTTCATAGACTTCATGAAGGTCAAGGTCAGCAAGATATTTGCTGTGTTTGATTTGATTAGCAAACCGACGCCATTCCGGTTGAAGATTGCTAACAAATTTGACATTGTTTTCGATCTTTGTCTTACGAATTTCGTTTTTGCTAAGTTCGTTCACCAGTTGTACAAATCGAGTATATGTGTTCGTAAGACTTTCTCCATCTTTAGCCTTCAATTCTTCATATTGAGAAATGCAGTTGGTGATTTTGAGTTGTGTACCAATCTTTGTTCCAAGCATGAATTTCTCTATGACTTCCCACATTTTTTTAGCCGTCTTCTTGTGGCTATCAATGCTCATGTAGATCTCATTGGGAAGGCTCATAAGTAGATCAGAACGGGCAAGTTGGTCACCTCTCATTATCCTCTTCTCGTTTGCATCCCAAGAACTTTTGAGTTTAACATCCCTTCGTGCGGGTGTAGGAGGAGTGTTGTTTGGCATAGCAGGATACTCCTGATAAAAAGGCGGAGGAGGACCCTCTTTGATTGAACTCATGATCTCATCGGCAAAGTCATGACGTTCAATGAAATCAAGAAATCTATCCTTCCATTGAGAATATTCTCCCGGAAAGAGAATTGGAGGCTTGGTGTCTGATCCAATGGCCATTGCTTCTCGGGTGGTCATTGTACTGTTTGGTTGGACCTCGATCAATGAGTTTTTAAAAAATTCCGAGTTGTCGCTGGAAACAGTAGGTTATTATCGAGTCACTAAAGAAAATCAATTGAAGGATTTTATCGGGCGTGAAGTGCTTGATGAAAATTGTTGTCGGATGACTAAGGATCGATAATAATTGTTATCGAGTGAAGAAAACGCGATAAAAATTGTTTATCGAGTGAACAAGACGCGATAAAACTTGTTATCTAGTGAACAAGACTCGATAAAAATTGTTATCGAATTGAGTGGGACTCGATATAAAAAGTTATCGAGTGAACAAGACTCGATAACAAATGTTGAATTTAAAAAAGATTTTTAAAGAAATTCGAGTGAACAATACTCGAGAAACAGATTGATTTAAATAGTTTTACCGAATACTGAGTTACTCGAAAAAAAAAATTCTCGATTCAATAGAACTCGATAAAAATTCTTAATTTTGAGTTTTCTGTTTAATGAAAAACCAGAAAACAAAAACACACTGTTCTTGACTAAAAAGAACTCGTCTTTTTATGGACAAGACTATTTGGGTTTTCGAGTTTCTTATTTGCTCAATTACAGAAAATATCGAATTTACGAGAGTTTATGATTTTTACTAAGGAAATCTTTAGTAAGAAAAGCTGCAGGAGTCACAAGTTCCTGAGTTTTCTTATGTAAAGATATTCAAAAGTAAATAAAATAAACTAAATTAATTTTAACTAAACAGAATTAACTATTTTACAGAGGAGTCGATAAAAATTCAAGATTTAAGTAGTTTGTATCGATAAAAATTCAATCAACAGAAGGGATATCTGATAAAAAAATAATAAGTCGAGAAAAAATTTAAATCGAAAAGAACACAGATATACCTAATCGAAAATAACACACAGAAACTGATATGATGATCGAGAAAAATTCATTGAGCAGATATGTGTTAGTCGATAAAAAAAATAAGAAGTTTTATCGGGTAAAGCTTGGCACTGTATGACTCGACAAAAATCAATGAAGAGCAGAAAAATAATTTTACTTTCTGTTTCGTGGTTTGCTCAGAAAATCGTAAAAACTCGTGATCTCAGGCTCTGATACCACTTGTTGATCCGATTATAACAAGCACAATGACAATAAATAGTTAATGTTAAATTAATATGACACGAACAATGATTTAAAGAACTTACGTAGTCATATATCTCTTTGAAAGTGTATATGACGATTACAATACGATTCACGGTTTCAGCTCTCTCTCTAAAATAATATCTGAATCGACTTCTGAAAGTAAAATCCTAAGCTTGTATTTATATTGCTAGGTCTAGTCTAATTAAGGAAACAAGAGTTTAAGGAAATATAAACTTCCTTTTACAATAAAGCATATCCTTTCCTTATTTTGTCACAATTAAAATAATAATAGACCTAACATTTACTAAAGTATTGCTTGTAACAACCTATTAAGACACCTTATTTATTGGCTTATTCTAAAAGGAATATATTATTTACGAAACGTTTTGACATCATTTCCGGTACATGAAGATGAATTGGTTGAGGAACACCATCTTTTCATTTGCCGGTTTTTTCCGGTTATTTATCGTAAACATTAAAACAGATTGGTGAGTTGTGTTTCTTCGATCCTCCTTTTCTTCATTGTATATCTATCCGAGTTTCAACGTCTTGTTATCAAGACCTTCGTTACCCAACCCTTGAGCTATAGAGATTCTAGGTGTACGATAGGGAAACAACATTGGGGCTTCGACTCACTAATTAATGTCATCTAATGATATGATGACAACTTTGAGTGGCGATGGGTTGTTTGTAGCAGGTTAGAAACAATTCTTTCTTTTTATATCTTCTTTCAATAACCAACTTTGGAAGTATATTGAAATCTTTACAATTGGGTCAACCAAAACGGATCGTGGGTTTTGTGTACCAACTTAATCAATCTGTGTTGTGTTGGAGGTGTGTCTTGATCTCTATATTCACTCAAAAATTAGTCGATTTGATGTCTGTACTGACATATTTTTTGGGTTTAGGGCTTGAATAGCACAACATTTTTATTCCGGAGTAGGGTCAAAGTTTCAAGTACTTATGCATTTTGCTTGTCAAAACACTTCCATCATTCTTAAATCTTTTTCAATAACTTTACTAAGGTCTTGCTCGTAACAACCTATTAAGACACCTTATTTATTGGCTTATTCTAAAAGGAATATATTATTTACGAAATGTTTTGACATAATTTTTGGTGCATGTCGATGAATTGGTTGAGGAAGACCATCTTTTCATTTGCCGGTTTTTTCCGGTTGTTTATCGTAAACATTAAGACAGATTGGTGAGTTGTGTTTCTTCGATCTACCTTTTCTTCATTGTGTCTCTATCCAAGATTCAACGTCTTGTTATCAAGACCTTCGTTACCCAACCCTTCAGCTCGAGGGATTCTAGGAGTACGATTGGGAAGCAACATTGGTGCTTCGACTCACTAATTAATGTCATCTGATATGATGACAATTTTGAGTGGCGATGGGCTGTTTGTAGCAGGTTAGAAACAATTCGTTCTTTTTAAATCTTCTTTCTATAACCAACTTTGGAAGTATATTGTAATCTTTACAATTGGGTCAACCAAAACGGATCGTGGGTTTTGCTTGATCAACTTAATCAATCTGTGTTGTGTTGGAGGTGTGTCTTGATCTCTATATTCATTCAAAAATTAATCGACTTGATGTCTGTACTGACGTATTTTTTGGGTTTAGGGCTCGAATGAGCACAACTTTTTTATTTCGGAGTAGGGTCAAACTTTCAAGTGCCCTGCATTTTGCTTGTCAAAACATTTCCCGTCATTCTGAAATCTTTTTCAATCGATTTACTAAGGTATTGCTTGTAACAACCTATTAAGACACCTTATGTATTGGCTTATTTTAAAAGGAATATATTATTTACGAAATGTTTGGACATTATTTCCGGTACATGTCGATGAATTGTTTTGAGGAAGACCATCTTTTCATTTGCCGGTTTTTTCCGAATGTTTATCATAAACAATAAGACAGATTGGTGAGTGTGTTTCTTCGATCTACCTTTTCTTCATTGTGTCTCTATCCAAGATTCAACGTCTTGTTATCAAGACCTTCGTTACCCAACCCTTCAGCTCGAGGGATTCTAGGAGTACGATTGGGAAGCAACATTGGTTCTTCGACTCACTAATTAATGTCATCTGATATGATGACAATTTTGAGTGGCGATGAGCTGTTTGTAGCAGGTTAGAAACAATTCGTTCTTTTTAAATCTTCTTTCTATAACCAACTTTGGAAGTATATTGTAATCTTTACAATTGGGTCAACCAAAACGGATCGTGGGTTTTGCTTGATCAACTTAATCAATCTGTGTTGTGTTGGAGGTGTGTCTTGATCTCTATATTCATTCAAAAATTAATCGACTTGATGTCTGTACTGACGTATTTTTTGGGTTTAGGGCTTGAATGAGCACAACTTTTTTGTTTCGGAGTAGGGTCAAACTTTCAAGTGCCCTGCATTTTGCTTGTCAAAACATTTCCCGTCATTCTGAAATCTTTTTCAATCGATTTACTAAGGTATTGCTTGTAACAACCTATTAAGACACCTTATTTATTGGCTTATTTTATATTCCTTACGAAATGTTTTGACATGATTTCCGGTACATGTCGATGGATTGTTTTGAAGAAGACCATCTTTTCATTTGCCGTTTTTTTCCGGTTGTTTATCGTAAACATTAAGACAGATTGGTGGGTTGTGTTTCTTCGATCTACCTTTTCTTCATTGTGTCTCTATCCGAGATTCAACGTCTTGTTATCAAGACCTTCGTTACCCAACCCTTCAGCTCTAGGGATTCTAGGAGTACGATTGGGAAGCAACATTGGTGCTTCGACTCACTAATTAATGTCATCTGATATGATGACAATTTTGAGTGGCGATGGGCTGTTTGTAGCAGGTTAGAAACAATTCGTTCTTTTTAAATCTTCTTTCTATAACCAACTTTGGAAGTATATTGTAATCTTTACAATTGGGTCAACCAAAACGGATTGTGGGTTTTGCTTGATCAACTTAATCAATCTGTGTTGTGTTGGAGGTGTGTCTTGATCTCTATATTCATTCAAAAATTAATCGACTTGATGTCTGTACTGACGTATTTTTTGGGTTTAGGGCTTGAATGAGCACAACTTTTTTGTTTCGGAGTAGGGTCAAACTTTCAAGTGCCCTGCATTTTGCTTGTCAAAACATTTCCCGTCATTCTGA
Organism: Silybum marianum; assembly: GCA_036898165.1. Lineage (NCBI taxonomy): Eukaryota > Viridiplantae > Streptophyta > Magnoliopsida > Asterales > Asteraceae > Silybum > Silybum marianum. The sequence continues at coordinate 22,350,903 of CM072531.1, read as the reverse complement.
AATCTTTTTCAATCGATTTACTAAGGTATTGCTTGTAACAACCTATTAAGACACCTTATTTATTGGCTTATTTTAAAAGGAATATGTTATTTACGAAATGTTTTGACATGATTTCCGGTACATGTCGATGGATTGTTTTGAAGAAGACCATCTTTTCATTTGCCGTTTTTTTCCGGTTGTTTATCGTAAACATTAAGACAGATTGGTCGGTTGTGTTTCTTCGATCTACCTTTTCTTCATTGTGTCTCTATCCGAGATTCAACGTCTTGTTATCAAGACCTTCGTTACCCAACACTTCAGCTCTAGGGATTATAGGAGTACGATTGGGAAGCATCATTGGGGCTTCGACTCATTATATAATCATCTAATGATATGATGACAACTTACTGTGGCGATGGGTTGTTTGTAGCAGGTGAGAAACAATTCGTTCTTTTTATATCTTGTTACTATAACCAACTTTGGAAGTATATTGTAATCTTCACAATTGGGTCAACCTATACGGATCGTGGGTTTTGCTTGATAAACTTAGTCAATCTGTGTTGTGTTGGAGGTGTGTCTTGTTCTCTATATTCACTCAAAAATTAATCGATTTGATGTCTGTACTGACATATTTGTTGGGTTTAGTGCTTGAATGAGCACAACTTTTTTATTCCGGAGTAGGGTCAAACTGTCAAGTCCCCTACATTTTGCTTGTCAAAACACTTCCCGTCATTTTGAAATATTTTTCAATCGCTTTACTAAGGTATTGCTTGTAACAACCTATTAAGACACCTTATTTATTGGCTTATTTTAAAAGGAATATATATTTTATTTACAAAATGTATTGACATGATTTCTGGTACATGTCGATGAATTGGTTGAGGAAGACCATATTTTCATTTGCCGGTTTTTTCCGGTTGTTTATCGTAAACATTAAAGACATATTGGTGGGTTGTGTTTCTTTGATCCTCCTTTTCTGCATTGTGTATCTATCCGAGTTTCAACGTCTTGTTATCCAGACCTTCATTACCCAACCCTTGAGCTATAGGGATTCTAGGAGTACGATAGGGAAACAACATTGGGGCTTCGACTCACTAATTAATGTCATCTAATGATATGATTACAACTTAGTGTGGCGATGGGTTGTTTGTAGCAGGTTAGAAACAATTTGTTCTTTTTACATCTTGTTTCTATAACCAACTTTGGAAGTAAATTGTAATCTTTTCAATTGGATCAACCAAAACGGATCGTGGGTTTTGCTTGATCAACTTAATCAATCTGTGTTGTGTTAGAGGTGTGTCTTGATCTATATATTCACTCAAAAATTAATCGATTTGATGTCTGTACTGACATATTTTTTAGGTTTAGGGCTTGAATGAGCACAACTTTTTTATTTCGGAGTAGGGACAAACTTTGAAGACCCATGCATTTTGCTTGTCAAAACACTTCCCGTCATTCTTAAATATTTTTCAATCGCTTTACTAAGGTATTGCTTGTAACAACCTATTAAGACACCTTATTTATTGGCTTATTCTAAAAGGAATATATATTTACGAAATGTTTTGACATCATTTCCGGTACATGTCGATGAATTGGTTGAGGAAGTCCATCTTTTCATTGTCGGTTTTTTCCGGTTGTTTATCGTAAACATTAAGATAGATTAGTAAGTTGTGTTTCTTTGATCCTCCTTTTCTTCATTGTGTATCTATCCGAGTTTCAACGTCTTGTTATCAAGACCTTCATTACCCAACCCTTGAGCTCTAGGGATTCTAGGAGTAGATAGGGAAGCAACATTGGGGCTTCGACTCACTAATTAATGTCATCTAATGATATGATGACAACTTAGTGTGGTGATGGGTTGTTTGTAGCAGGTTAGAAACAATTCGTTCTTTCTATATCTTGTTTCTATAACCAACTTTGGAAGTATATTGTAATCTTTACAACTGGGTCAACCAAAACGGATCGTGGGTTTTGCTTGATCAACTTAATCAATATGTGTTGTGTTAGAGGTGTGTCTTGATCTCTATATTCACTCAAAAATTAATTGATTTGATGTCTGTATTGACATATTTTTTGGGTTTAGGGCTTGAATGAGCACAACTTTTTTATTTCGGAGTAGGGGCAAACTTTCAAGTCCCCTGCATTTTGCTTGTCAAAACACTTCCCGTCATTCTTAAATCATTTTCAATCGCTTTACTAAGGTATTCCTTGTAACAACCTATTACGACACCTTATTTATTGGCTTATTTTAAAGGGAATATATTATTTACGAAATGTTTTGACATGATTTCCGGTACATGTCGATGAATTGGTTGAGGAAGACCATCTTTTCATTTCCCGGTTTTTTCCGGTTGTTTATTGTAAACATTAAGACAGATTGGTGAGTGGTGTTTCTTCGATCTACCTTTTCTTCATTGTGTCTCAATCCGAGATTCAACGTCTTGTTATCAAGACCTTCGTTACCCAACCCTTGAGCTATAGGGATTGAGTAGATGGGGAAGCAACATTGGGGCTTTGACTCACTAATTAATGTTATCTAATGATATGATGACAACTTTGAGTGGCGATCGGCTGTTTGTAGCCGGTTAGAAACAATTCATTCTTTTTATATCTTCTTTCTATAACCAACTTTGGAAGTATATTGTAATCTTTACAATTGGGTCAACCAAAATGGATCGTGGGTTTTGCTTGATCAACTTAATCAATCTGTGTTGTGTTGGAGGTGTGTCTTGATCTCTATATTCATTCAAAAATTAATCGATTTGATCTCTGTACTGACGTATTTTTTGGGTTTAGGGCTTGAATTAGCACAACTTTTTTATTTCGGAGTAGGGACAAACTTTCAAGTGCCCTGCATTTTGGTTGTCAAAACATTTTCCGTCATTCTGAAATCTTTTTCAATCGCTTTACTAAGGTATTGCTTGTAACAACCTATTAAGACACCTTGGGCAGTATTCTTCTTTCATTCCCTCTCATTTCATGATTCCACAATTCCGCTTCCAGCTTCTGAATTTCGCTTCTTGGGCAGTATTCTTCTTTCAACATTTTCTTGAAATCCTCCCACGTAAGACTGTTAGCAGCTTCTCGACCACGGGTTTGTACTTGTATATTCCACCATGTTAACGCTCGTCCTTGTAATAAGCATGTAGCAAACTCTACCTTCTTACCTTCGGTACATTTGCTAATATGGAGCACAGACTCCATGCTCTCTATCCAAGTTAATAATCCCACGGCTCCCTCAGTTCCATGAAATTCTTTAGGGTTACAGCTCCTAAAGGATTTATATGTACATTCTCAGTTCCAGACCCTTTGATCGTTGTTTTGATTATTGTTCGGGCCGTGCCACTTGACTAACAATGTTCGGAAGTGCAGCCATGAGTTGTTCGGACACAAGTCTCGCAACTTCGGAATTCTCTCTTCTTGGAGGCATTGTTCTAAACACGATTTTAAATTGAGTTTTAGTCAATTTTGTGTTACAATGGCCATTATAAATCTACTTACTAAATCATACACATCTTATAACATATATCCAATACTACTCACGAACACATACATTTCAAAACAACATGAGATAAATAGATAACTTACATAATTATCAAAAATAAACCAAAGTAATTCAAACATAAGTTTTAAAGTACAACCCAAATAACATAAAATTGTTTAATCTTAAACATCTAGGCTACAAGCCTCAAAAGCAAATATGGTCCTCCAAAAGATTCTTAATAACAGAAGTTCCCTAATGGATCATTACCCAAATCAATACTCCTATCATCACCATCAGTGCTCCTAATGCCCAAGACAGATACGTGTACAGCCTCCGAGTAGCCCTCCCGGCCTCATGTGCGATCACCCTGATCTCCGTAGTGACCTCATCTTGAGTGTGCAAGACTGTAAGAATGCTTTCTAAGGCCTGCTTAAACTCTTCTAGTCTATCTCGCTGTCCCTGTATCTGAACCTCCAATCCTGTGACCCAGAGGTTCTCGGTTGCCGTCATCCCTTGAAGCTGCGGCTCTGGAACTCTCACGGCCGGAGACGGAGGCGTCACGCTTCGCGATCGAGATCGCGATCCAGCTGGTTCGCCCGACGGGTCGGACGGAACCGTGAATACCACCCTTCGGCCAGGGAGGACACGCTTTCGGGCTGTCCGAATAGTCCTAGGTCCGCGTGACGGTCCAGCCACATCGACCGGAGGTGGCGCAGGTACAGAAATCTTCACAGAAGTCTCTCGGGTGGCCGCGTCACTTTCCTCAGACGGATCACTCTCTTCATGCATGGGCTGGTTCCTCCTAGGGAGGCTAGTAAAGTACCCGGATTCGTCGGGGGAGTGATCGGGAGTGGAAGAAGAGATAGACATTTTAAACTGCGGCAGTAACAAATTTAATTACTAAATGCACTTTAGTAAAAAAAAAAAATTAAAATACCTATGCAAACTCACACTTATGACCATGCTTTCCATTTGGGCAAGAAGTTCCCAATATAATTGTTCCATGTCTCCCCTATACATATTGAATTAGACATAGGTGATCAGGCTTTGCCTAATATCAATATGCTAAGTCGACACTTATTCCAATTATACTAGTACTTTATAAAAACAGTTTTCGAAAACTTTTGGTTATAGTATTTGTTTAGAAAAAAAACCGGTGTTCTCTATAACCTATGGCTCTGATACCAAGTCTGTCACAACCCGCTAAAGCGGAAACACGAGGCGTGATAGCGCAAGATTTCATAACGATAGGATAAAAACAACACCAACCATCCATTCAAATAAACAACAGTTTAAGTTTAAAATTTTACATTTTTCATCAATTACAAGTTCTAACAAAAACAAAATAAACCAAGTGTTTCAACTAAACAGTTTTCAAATAAACAAGATGGTTGATGTCGACGCGCCCACATAAAAGAAAGATTCGGTTAATCTTTTCTTACCCCTGAAAAGCATGATAAAAACAAGGTCAACTACAAAGAGTTGGTGAGTTCACAGGTTTTCAATATTTCAAAAATAAACGATTGTGTGAGTGAATATGAGCAAAATAAATTTTTGGCACTTATTGATATCTTAAAACGTTAAGGCATTATGTACTCTAATTTTTGTATATAAAGAGCCACCACTAAACCTTTCGACCACAAAAATATATTTTTAATTCTACCTTAGCGGTGAGACTAAAACCCCACATATGTAGAACCTTCGTTTTTATAGGTATAGTGCACCCCTACCTGTAGTTTCTAGGTGGGATTGCTATCCACACCCCTACTTTGTCGGTTTTTAGGTGGGATTGTCCGTCCAAATAGCGCTATCCACAAATACCCTCGGCTCCTCACTTGAGTTAATAGTAGTGTAAAAACTTTTATGTTACATTTTACTCAATATAACTATTAGTGTACATGCCTTAGTGCCCACAACATCAAATTTAACAAGATTTCATAATCATAATGACAATGGCTCATAAAACACATTCAATCATGCTTTTCACCCCAAAACGTATAAAACACTTTGAAAGAGGGGCTGTGAATACTCACCTTATAGCAACGCTCCGCAACGCAAACAATACAATTCGAATCTCCGCACAATGACCTAACGCTTTCCTATCAAAGAGTAATACTCAAAACCGTCACTTATAGGTCTAATACTACTTAGAGGTGAATAAATCTTAAGCCCATAAGTGTCTATATATGTCCAATTATACAAAATGCCCATATGCTCATTAATATCGTAATTTATACCGAAAGTGATCTTATTATCCATCACATGATCAATATTTATAAAAATCAATTAAGTCCAGAATTTCTCTTCTGGACAGAAACTAATTGTCCTAAAAATGATCAGTTTTCAAGGGCTTCCAAAATGATCTAGTTTCCTATATTTTTATACAAGATAAATTACTGAGTTATGGTCTTTGTGACCAAATTTCATGCCTTTTGGACATGTACAGGTGGTTCAAATAATTCATGCAAAATATTATATCACAACCGGTAAAACAGATTACACCATGTTAGTGAATCACTCACTTAAGGAGTTATACTCAGTGTTTTCTAGAATTTCCTGTTGGATTGGAATCATAACTCATAAAGGAAACTTTTGAGATAAGATTCACTGATTTTCAAGAAGTTATGAAGGAGGTATGACACTACAAAGTTGCATGCACAATTCTGCCATTAGCTGACAGATTGCACACTTAACTTAAATAAATTGGTTAGTGCCTCAAAACTTCATATTTTTGCATGAAACTGGATCCATATGAATCCTAACTCATAAAATGAAGTTCTAGAAAAAGAATAATGCATTAAAGACAAATAACAAAGGAGATACTAACACACAAAGTAGAGTTTAGCTGCTGGTGGTTTCACAGATTGCACACCTAAGGTATTTTAGGTGTTTGGAGGGTCAAAACTCCATATTTTTAAGTGATTCTACTTGAAAACTGAAGATAACTCATAAATATAACTCTCAAAAGAAAAATCAACCTTTTTCATTGAGTTTTGAAAGAGATATGGCCATTTGAACATGCATGCACAATTCTGTCATTGTTTGACAGTTTGCACACTCATTTTGTTTTAATCATTTGAAACCTCAAATCACCATATTTTTTAATGAAATCAGATGCATATGAAAGGTAACTCATTAAGCTAACTTCCAGAAGAAAAATCAAGTGATTTGGAAAAATATTCAAAGAGTTATGGTTGTTCAAAGTAGGGTTTACCTACTATTGAACTTCCAGATGCACATGCATCTTGTTATGAGCATTTGGGGGGTCAAAACTCAATGTTTTTGAGTGAGACCACTTGGATTAGAACCCCAACTCACCAAATAAATTTGTAGAAAGAATATTCATGATATTTGAACACAGAAATTTTAAGAAATTGACGATTTACACACATGCATGAATCTGCCAGAACCAAAATCACCATTTTTGTTCAAGAACTCATAAAATCATGATTTTTTCCCCTATTTTCTTGAGTTTTATTTGTGTAGATCATAGATTATCACCATTTTATAAACATTTTACATGTTTTGGTGTAAAATCTCTCCACAAACTCAGAATTTTTGGATATTAGAAGAAGTAGCTAAAAAAAAATGTAAGAAAAGTGGGGTTTTCACCCAAAAATGGTAAGAAAATGAGGGTAAAGTTGTTACCTTGTTTGGATGATGATTAGAGCTTCTAAATCCTTGTATGAACTTGATCTTGATGATGATTTGAAATGAGAAATGGCTGGAGTTTTTGTTTTAGAGAGGGAGAAAATGTCTCTTCACTTCTAGAGAGAGAGAGGTGAGAGCAAATTTTGAATTTTGAACATGCAAAATGAGGAGAAAAATGAAAAAAATGTATTTATATGGGGGTTTAGAGAGGAGGCCGGCCATGGGGGCCCACTCCTCTCAAAATCATATATTTGTTTTATAAATAAAATAAAACTCAAGCCCAATTAAGAATACAATGTCATTTTCTCAATTTTTGGCCCTTTTTCCTCAAAATGTAAGCCCAAAAGTGATAAAATTCTATAAAAATAGAAGTTTTATAGTTGAAACATTAAAACTATATATTTTATATACATTGGGTATAAATTAGAGCATTTGGCACTGTATTGGAAGTTTCGGACAGTTACGGGTCGGAACCGGACATTTTTAAGCGACTACCGGAAATGCTAGGGGTTTTTCGGCCATTCTAAACCAACTATTTCTTAATCTTAAGATTTAAACAATATAAACACTAATAAACTTAATAGAAGCTAACCTGAAAGCTAGAATTTTGACAGTTGTCACAAGGTCTTTCTTGTAGCAACCTATTAAGACACCTTATTTATTGGCTTATTCTAAAAGGAATATATATTTACGAAATGTTTTGACATCATTTCCGGTACATGACGATGAATTGGTTGTGGAAGACCATCTTTTCATTGCCGGTTTTTTCCGGTTGTTTATCGTAAACATTAAGACAGATTAGTGAGTTGTGTTTCTTTGATCCTCCTTTTCTTCATTGGGTATCTATCCGAGTTTCAACGTCTTGTTATCAAGACCTTCATTACCCAACCCTTGAGCTATAGGGATTCTAAGAGTGCGATAGGGAACCAACATTGGGGCTTCGACTCACTAATTAATGTCATCTAATGATATGATGACAACTTAGTGTGGCGATGGGTTGTTTGTAGCAGGTTAAAAACAATTCGTTCTTTTTATATCTTGTTTCTATAACCAACTTTTGAAAGTAAATTGTAATCTTTACAATTGGGTCAACCAAAACGGATCGTGGGTTTTGCTTGATCAACTTAATCAATCTATGTTGTGTTAGAGGTGTGTCTTGATCTCTATATTCACTCAAAAATTAATCGATTTGATGTCTGTACTGACATATTTGTTGGGTTTAGGGCTTGAATGAGCACAACATTTTTATTCCGGAGTAGGGTCAAACTTTTAAGTACCCTGAATTTTGCTTGTCAAAACACTTCCCGTAATTCTTAAATATTTTTCAATAACCTTACTAAGGCCTTGCTTTTAGCAACCTATTAAGACACCTTATTTATTGGCTTATTCTATAAGGAATATATTATTTACGAAATTTTTTGACATGATTTCTGGTGCATGTCGATGAATTGGTTGAGGAAGACCATCTTTTCATTTGCCGGTTTTTTCCGGTTGTTTATCGTAAACATTAAGACAGATTGGTGAGTTGTGTTTCTTCGATCTACCTTTTCTTCATTGTGTGTCTATCTGAGATTCAACGACTTGTTATCAAGACCTTCGTTACCCAATCCTTAAGCTCTAGGGATTCTAGGAGTATGATTGGGAAGCAACATTGGGGCTTCGACTCACTAATTAATGTCATCTAATGATATGATGACAACTTTGAGTGGCGATGTGCTGTTCGTAGCAGGTTAGAAACAATTCGTTCTTTTTATATCTTCTTTCTATAACCAACTTTGGAAGTATATTGTAATCTTTACAATTGGGTCAACCAAAACGGATCGTGGGTTTTGCTTGATCAACTTAATCAATCTGTGTTGTGTTGGAGGTGTGTCTTGATCTCTATATTCACTCAAAAATTAATCGATTTGATGTCTGTACTGACATATTTGTTGGGTTTAGGGCTTGAATGAGCACAACATTTTTATTCCGGGGTAGGTTCAAACTTTCAAGTCCCCTGCATTTTGCTTGTCAAAACACTTCCCGTCATTCTTAAATCTTTTTCAATTGCTTTACTAAGGTATTGCTTGTAGCAACCTATTAAGACACCTTATTTATTGGCTTATTCTAGAACGAATATATTATTTACGAAATGTTTTGACATGATTTCTGGTGCATGTCGATGAATTGGTTGAGGAAGACCATCTTTTCATTTGCCGGTTTTTTCCGATTGTTTATCGTAAACATTAAGACAGATTGGTGAGTTGTGTTTCTTCGATCTACCTTTTCTTCATTGTGTGTCTATCTGAGATTCAACGACTTGTTATCAAGACCTTCGTTACCCAACCCTTGAGCTCTAGGGATTCTAGGAGTATGATTGGGAAGCAACATTGGGGCTTCGACTCACTAATTAATGTCATCTAATGATATGATGACAACTTTGAGTGGCGATGTGCTGTTCGTAGCAGGTTAGAAACAATTCGTTCTTTTTATATCTTCTTTCTATAACCAACTTTGGAAGTATATTGTAATCTTTACAATTGGGTCAACCAAAACGGATCGTGGGTTTTGCTTGACCAACTTAATCAATCTGTGTTGTGTTGGAGGTGTGTCTTGATATCTATATTCACTCAGAAATTAATCGATTTTAACGTCTGTACTGACATATTTGTTGGGTTTAGGGCTTGAATGAGCACAACATTTTTATTCCGGGGTAGAGTCAAACTTTCAAGTCCCCTGCATTTTGCTTGTCAAAACACTTCCCGTCATTCTTAAATCTTTTTCAATTGCTTTACTAAGGTATTGCTTGTAGCAACCTATTAAGACACCTTATTTATTGGCTTATTCTAGAACGAATATATTATTTACGAAATGTTTTGACATGATTTCTGGTGCATGTCGATGAATTGGTTGAGGAAGACCATCTTTTCATTTGCCGGTTTTTTCCGATTGTTTATCGTAAACATTAAGACGTGTTGGTGAGTTGTGTTTCTTCGATCTACCTTTTCTTCATTGTGTGTCTATCTGAGATTCAACGACTTGTTATCAAGACCTTCGTTACCCAATCCTTAAGCTCTAGGGATTCTAGGAGTATGATTGGGAAGCAACATTGGGGCTTCGACTCACTAATTAATGTCATCTAATGATATGATGACAACTTTGAGTGGCGATGTCTTTGTTCGTAGCAGGTTAGAAACAATTCGTTCTTTTTATATCTTCTTTCTATAACCAACTTTGGAAGTATATTGTAATCTTTACAATTGGGTCAACCAAAACGGATCGTGGGTTTTGCTTGACCAACTTAATCAATCTGTGTTGTGTTGGAGGTGTGTCTTGATATCTATATTCACTCAGAAATTAATCGATTTTAACGTCTGTACTGACATATTTGTTGGGTTTAGGGCTTGAATGAGCACAACATTTTTATTCTGGGGTAGAGTCAAAGTTTCAAGTCCCCTGCATTTTGCTTGTCAAAACACTTCCCGTCATTCTTAAATCTTTTTCAATTGCTTTACTAAGGTATTGCTTGTAGCAACCTATTAAGACACCTTATTTATTGGCTTATTCTAGAACGAATATATTATTTACGAAATGTTTTGACATGATTTCTGGTGCATGTCGATGAATTGGTTGAGGAAGACCATCTTTTCATTTGCCGGTTTTTTCCGATTGTTTATCGTAAACATTAAGACAGATTGGTGAGTTGTGTTTCTTCGATCTACCTTTTCTTCATTGTGTGTCTATCTGAGATTCAACGACTTGTTATCAAGACCTTCGTTACCCAATCCTTAAGCTCTAGGGATTCTAGGAGTATGATTGGGAAGCAACATTGGGGCTTCGACTCACTAATTAATGTCATCTAATGATATGATGACAACTTTGAGTGGCGATGTGCTGTTCGTAGCAGGTTAGAAACAATTCGTTCTTTTTATATCTTCTTTCTATAACCAACTTTGGAAGTATATTGTAATCTTTACAATTGGGTCAACCAAAACGGATCGTGGGTTTTGCTTGACCAACTTAATCAATCTGTGTTGTGTTGGAGGTGTGTCTTGATATCTATATTCACTCAGAAATTAATCGATTTTAACGTCTGTACTGACATATTTGTTGGGTTTAGGGCTTGAATGAGCACAACATTTTTATTCTGGGGTAGAGTCAAACTTTCAAGTCCCCTGCATTTTGCTTGTCAAAACACTTCCCGTCATTCTTAAATCTTTTTCAATTGCTTTACTAAGGTATTGCTTGTAGCAACCTATTAAGACACCTTATTTATTGGCTTATTCTAGAACGAATATATTATTTACGAAATGTTTTGACATGACATCTGGTGCATGTCGATGAATTGGTTGAGGAAGACCATCTTTTCATTTGCCGGTTTTTCCGATTGTTTATCGTAAACATTAAGACAGATTGGTGAGTTGTGTTTCTTCGATCTACCTTTTCTTCATTGTGTGTCTATCTGAGATTCAACGACTTGTTATCAAGACCTTCGTTACCCAATCCTTAAGCTCTAGGGATTCTAGGAGTATGATTGGGAAGCAACATTGGGGCTTCGACTCACTAATAAATGTCATCTAATGATATGATGACAACTTTGAGTGGCGATGTGCTGTTCGTAGCAGGTTAGAAACAATTCGTTCTTTTTATATCTTCTTTCTATAACCAACTTTGGAAGTATATTGTAATCTTTACAATTGGGTCAACCAAAACGGATCGTGGGTTTTGCTTGATCAACTTGATCATTCCGTGTTGTGTTGGAGGTGTGTCTTGATCTCTATATTCACTCAAAAATTAATCGATTTGATGTCTGTACTGACATATTTGTTGGGTTTAGGGCTTGAATGAGCACAACATTTTTATTCCGGGGTAGGTTCAAACTTTCAAGTCCCCTGCATTTTGCTTGTCAAAACACTTCCCGTCATTCTTAAATCTTTTTCAATTGCTTTACTAAGGTATTGCTTGTAGCAACCTATTAAGACACGTTATTTATTGGCTTATTCTAGAACGAATATATTATTTACGAAATGTTTTGACATGATTTCTGTGCATGTCGATGAATTGGTTGAGGAAGACCATCTTTTCATTTGCCGGTTTTTTCCGATTGTTTATCATAAACATTAGGACAGATTGGTGGGTTGTGTTTCTTCGATCTACCTTTTCTTCATTGTGTGTCTATCTGAGATTCAACGACTTGTTATCAAGACCTTCTTTACCCAACCCTTGAGCTCTAGGGATTCTAGGAGTATGATTGGGAAGCAACATTGGGGCTTCGACTCACTAATTAATGTCATCTAATGATATGATGACAACTTTTAGTGGCGATGTGCTGTTCGTAGCAGGTTAGAAACAATTCGTTCTTTTTATATCTTCTTTCTATAACCAACTTTGGAAGTATATTGTAATCTTTACAATTGGGTCAACCAAAACGGATCGTGGGTTTTGCTTGACCAACTTAATCAATCTGTGTTGTGTTGGAGGTGTGTCTTGATATCTATATTCACTCAGAAATTAATCGATTTTAACGTCTGTACTGACATATTTGTTGGGTTTAGCGCTTGAATGAGCACAACATTTTTATTCCGGGGTAGAGTCAAACTTTCAAGTCCCCTGCATTTTGCTTGTCAAAACACTTCCCGTCATTCTTAAATCTTTTTCAATTGCTTTACTAAGGTATTGCTTGTAGCAACCTATTAAGACACCTTATTTATTGGCTTATTCTAGAACGAATATATTATTTACGAAATGTTTTGACATGACATCTGGTGCATGTCGATGAATTGGTTGAGGAAGACCATCTTTTCATTTGCCGGTTTTTCCGATTGTTTATCGTAAACATTAAGACAGATTGGTGAGTTGTGTTTCTTCGATCTACCTTTTCTTCATTGTGTGTGTATCTGAGATTCAACGACTTGTTATCAAGACCTTCGTTACCCAATCCTTAAGCTCTAGGGATTCTAGGAGTATGATTGGGAAGCAACATTGGGGCTTCGACTCACTAATAAATGTCATCTAATGATATGATGACAACTTTGAGTGGCGATGTGCTGTTCGTAGCAGGTTAGAAACAATTCGTTCTTTTTATATCTTCTTTCTATAACCAACTTTGGAAGTATATTGTAATCTTTACAATTGGGTCAACCAAAACGGATCGTGGGTTTTGCTTGATCAACTTGATCATTCCGTGTTGTGTTGGAGGTGTGTCTTGATCTCTATATTCACTCAAAAATTAATCGATTTGATGTCTGTACTGACATATTTGTTGGGTTTAGGGCTTGAATGAGCACAACATTTTTATTCGGGGTAGGTTCAAACTTTCAAGTCCCCTGCATTTTGCTTGTCAAAACACTTCCCGTCATTCTTAAATCTTTTTCAATTGCTTTACTAAGGTATTGCTTGTAGCAACCTATTAAGACACGTTATTTATTGGCTTATTCTAGAACGAATATATTATTTACGAAATGTTTTGACATGATTTCTGGTGCATGTCGATGAATTGGTTGAGGAAGACCATCTTTTCATTTGCCGGTTTTTTCCGATTGTTTATCATAAACATTAGGACAGATTGGTGGGTTGTGTTTCTTCGATCTACCTTTTCTTCATTGTGTGTCTATCTGAGATTCAACGACTTGTTATCAAGACCTTCGTTACCCAACCCTTGAGCTCTAGGGATTCTAGGAGTATGATTGGGAAGCAACATTGGGGCTTCGACTCACTAATTAATGTCATCTAATGATATGATGACAACTTTTAGTGGCGATGTGCTGTTCGTAGCAGGTTAGAAACAATTCGTTCTTTTTATATCTTCTTTCTATAACCAACTTTGGAAGTATATTGTAATCTTTACAATTGGGTCAACCAAAACGGATCGTGGGTTTTGCTTGACCAACTTAATCAATCTGTGTTGTGTTGGAGGTGTGTCTTGATATCTATATTCACTCAGAAATTAATCGATTTTAACGTCTGTACTGACATATTTGTTGGGTTTAGCGCTTGAATGAGCACAACATTTTTATTCCGGGGTAGAGTCAAACTTTCAAGTCCCCTGCATTTTGCTTGTCAAAACACTTCCCGTCATTCTTAAATCTTTTTCAATTGCTTTACTAAGGTATTGCTTGTAGCAACCTATTAAGACACCTTATTTATTGGCTTATTCTAGAACGAATATATTATTTACGAAATGTTTTGACATGACATCTGGTGCATGTCGATGAATTGGTTGAGGAAGACCATCTTTTCATTTGCCGGTTTTTCCGATTGTTTATCGTAAACATTAAGACAGATTGGTGAGTTGTGTTTCTTCGATCTACCTTTTCTTCATTGTGTGTCTATCTGAGATTCAACGACTTGTT